>WOFM01000107.1:494582-587082 GCA_011428145.1 Ericerus pela | reverse complement strand
TCGAAATTTATGATTCAATTCGACGATATTATTTTCATGAATTTCATGGATTGGGATTCAAATTTAAGATACTAGAGAGCAAAATACGTATCTGTATTAAATTAATTATTTTATTCGAACTCGAAAGAAGTCAGCTGCGTGTTACGAAGTAATGGTCATTTTTTGTGTGATGTGATAACCTGTTTAAATTTTTTCGATATTCCTGTGAATTCAATTGCTCATCTTCAAGTTTCGTGGATTAAATGTCAATTAATAATTGATCAACTTTTCCGGAATACTTTCTTGTGAGAGATTTATCGATGATTCTGTTGCTATCTATATCCATTCTTTTACTGTTGTAAAGGTTATTGAATGATTACAATATTTGATAAAAACGAAATTAATTTATTTATGTATTGTTTTTTCAATTCATTTTCATCTGGTCCAGCCTTCTGCTTTTTAATAATCATTCAGTTTTTTTGCCTCGAAGTTTTGTTTTTATTGTTGATTAGAACTATCTCCGTTTGTCTGATAAGGAATAAATTTCGAAATCTTTTTAGTAGTACTACAATCGAACTACTGTACATTACTAAATTATAATTTGTGTTAGTCATTAATCATTTGTTCGTTCTGATTTAATATAGTTATCGTCTGTACGTTCGGAAACTTATGTGTTTCCCTGTGTGCTTTTCATTGGGTAATTATGACTTCATGAAAGTTATTCCATCTAGATAATAAAAATGGAAGAATCAAATTTAGATAATGGCCTTTATCAGCTCAGTGTTACGGGTAAGAATATAATATTTAATGCGTGAATCTATTCGAAAAATATTTTACTCTCGCTCCCCGTTTCATGTTTCATGAATTAATTTTTAGTTGAATGCGCCCATTTGAAGAATACGTCATTTCTCCTGAAGCCAAATCCTTACGTTGAAATATTTCTTGACGATAATTCCGTCAAGAAAACAGAAGTTGTTAAAGGTACCTACCAACCTAAATGGAATGAAAAATTTACTGTGTAAGTATACGCGTTCCAATGAATAATTAAATAATTTCAGATGTATTCTTATCTTGTTAAAATTATATGAGGTTTGTTCTTTTCGCCAAGAAGTTTAAACTCAGTTCAAAAAAGTTCAGAACGGGGACAGGAAATTATAATAAAAATGAAAAATTTTTTAAGTTTTTGTAGGATTAAAATAACGTTTTACATATCTGTTATCACTTAACCAAATAGACGAATTCAAAATTCATCGTTATGTGGTTAGACAAAAACTTTCTTAGCCGTTTTTTCCCCACCTCCTTTTCATTCAGTACAGAAAGTGTATACATCTTCTACACTTTTCTCCGAACTAAGTTTGTACTAAATTCAAAATAACACTAATATTTTGCACTCTATCCCAGAAGAACACTATAAAGTAGTGCAAGAACTCTTGCACTTTTATGTTTAAAAGAACAAACCTATGGTCATTAAAAATTTTAAAAATAGGATAATTCTTCGTGATAAAGTTATGAATTCATTTTATTCTGTTTTTCAGCGTGGTTACTCCCCATTCCTATCTGCGTTTCCGTGTACTAGATCATAGTACATTTCGGAAAGATACTGTTGTTGGCTGTATTAAATTTGGACTACAAACGCTACTGCAATATTATCATGGTAAATTAGAAAATTTAGAATTGACTTTAGAGTTGAATCCGGAAAAAAACTTTTCATTCATCCCAGTAGCGGTTGGGAAACTGATTGTATGCCTTAATGGACTCAATTTGAGCACGGAAACAGATCTACCATCGCATTTTTCTCGTCCTAGTGAGTTTAAAAATTAGTCTTGCTCATTAATTCAGCTTTGGATTTTATATTGTCAATAATGATATTTCTTAATTTTAGGGAGCTTAGGTTATGGAATTTTTGGTCGAATTCGAAGTGACGAAACTTTGAATGTTTCTACTGAACTTGAAACCAGTAAGATTGAATTTTTTGTTATATTTTTCCCCAATAACAAATTAAAATGTATTCATTAATTCTTATTCTTTAATGTCAAATCAGTTGTCTCTCTAAACTTTAGAAAAAATTCTCTTCGTCCTTATAAAATTGTCACCCAAAATTATCTTTGATTCAGTCTTTTGTGAATGGAAATGATGACCTTTTGTAAAAATGATTTTTAAAATGATTTTTTGATGAGTTGAATCGTCTAAAATAACAATATAATTCTTATTTTCGAAAATTTCTTTGTGAAACGAGTGATAATTAATTGGAATATGAACGAATATTTTCGTATTTTTTCGAATTAGATTAATATGACAGTTTCTTGCCAAATCCGCCGTTGGTTTACATTTGCTTGTCTTTCAAGACTCCATAAATTTATTTCATTCCTTTGATTACAATATTCTTTCAAGTTTTTCGATGTCAAAATATATTTGCTGGATTCTCTTTTTTTTTTTTTGGTTCTGTAGGTGCTGAATCAACGGAATCCGTTTCTTCAGTTGATGCGGCATCCATTACTGATCTTGCTAGCATAAGGAGACTTGTTCTCTATCCAAGACCACGTAGAGCATCATCTGGTGGTTCCAATGTTAATTGTAATGTTTCATCTTCAGAAAATGATAATACCAGTGGCAGTGGTAGTCTGACGTGTGTAGCAAGTAGTGTGAGCAGTCATACCACTGATGCAAATGCTACTAGTGAAAGTACTAGTTCGAATCACCTTAATGGTTTAAATAGCAATAACGACAACAACAATGTTTGTAGCACTGGTAGCCGCAGTAATTGTACAGACTGTGACAGTACGAATAGTCACAGTCAGCAACAACCTACAGAAGTTAATACGTCAGCTCAAGTGAACTTTCCTTCGGTTGTATCTAATGGAAATGAAGCATCTATTGTTGACAATCACGAATTACAGAAAGTTCATGTATCGAGCAGTAACAGTGCTGAAGATCGAGTTAGTGGCTCAGCTGAAAGTACTACTAACGTTTTGCCTCCTTCAGAGGAACCCTTACCTCCTGGGTAACTTATTTTTTCATGATTTTATCTGAATACCCATTTTGAACGAAATAATCGATAATTGTGCATCGTTAACTAGATGGGAAATGAGAACTGACGTCTATGGGCGGAAGTATTACGTGGATCACAATTCCAGGAGCACTTCGTGGGAACGACCTCAGCCATTACCACCAGGTTGGGAAGTAAGACGGGATCCTCGTGGGAGAATTTATTACGTTGATCATAATACAAGAACTACGACCTGGCAACGACCAAATTCAGAGAGACTGCAGCATTTCCAAAATTGGCAAGTTGAAAGAGCTCATGTCGTGCAGCAAGGGAATCAAAGATTTTTGTATCCTCAGGTAAATACCTAAATTATTCAAATTCACTTTTTTAGATTTTTTTGTATTAATTTTTCTTCGAAACAAACTATGTATAATTGTCTAATTTCAATTTTCCTTTAGCATGCAGTGAGTGGATCTGCATCATCGTCTGTTTCGTCGGAATCTACTTCTGAATCTGTGTCTTCCTCCACAACTGAGCCTCTGAATGCTTCTGCTGTCGCACCAGTTGTTAATATACCAATTTTAGAAGAGGATACGAACCCTGAACCATTACCAGCGGGTTGGGAAAGACGGATACAGTTTGATGGTCGAGTTTATTATGTCAATCATATAAATCGAACCACCCAGTGGGCGGATCCACGTACTCTCGGGTTAGTTTTGAACCATTTGTTTATTTTTTTTGTTCCTCCCTGTACTTTAAAATCTATTTTGTTGAAAATTTTCTCACGAATGTAGAATTTTTGGTTCTGATGTCGAAAATATTTGTTGAATTTTTAGACAAGAAATAAATACGAGTACGGAAGAACCGCCTCTTCCACCAGGTTGGGAGATCCGATACACTGATGAAGGAGTGAGATATTTTGTTGATCACACCACTCGAACGACTACATTCCACGACCCAAGGCCCGGTGCTTCTAGTAAAATAAGGTAAATTATATCTGTTTCTATTCAGTTTTTCAATGTTAACGTTAGTTGAAAAAATTAACTCTCTTTTCGTCTGTTGATAGTCCAAAAGGTATTTACGGAGTTCCTAAAGCGTATGAACGATCTTTTCGTTGGAAATTAAGTCAATTCCGTTTCTTGTGCCAAAGCAACCAGTTACCTAGCCACATCAAAATTACAGTTAGTAGGCAAACTCTATTCGAAGACTCTTACCATCAGATTATGCGACTACCAGCTTTTGAATTACGTCGACGTTTGTACATCATTTTCAGAGGCGAAGAAGGTCTTGATTATGGTGGTGTTTCAAGGTATAAACATTTTTTTTTTTATCTGTGGCTATAATAAAAAATCAGATATCCGGTTCCAAATTTACCGAGAATCGATTATCTTTGGATTCCGGTGACCAGGGCAACCAGGATAGTGCTGATAAAAACATTCTAGTACTTGATCGAGAGAATTTAATTCAAAGAACTTAATATTAAGAACTCGCTTGATTTGAAAAGCTGAGGCCGTCTCAAGTACGAAGTATAGGAAAAACCAATGCTTAAGTCTTTCTTATGTTTAAGAATCATTCTTGCTTACGGCCTTAAGAATTTGAAATTCAGTATGAGACTGTTCCTCAATAAGGTAATTATTTTTCAAGTGACTTATTTTCGAAATTGATTCTGGAGTTCTAGATCTTTTTCAGAATCGATTCTGTACCTGATTCTTTGGTTCGATTCTTGTGGAATGGACAGTATTGTTTTTTGTTGGAATTGAGTTCTCGATTCGTTTAACAACAGTGGACAACTTGATATTTTACTCGTCTTTGAATTATGTTAATCTGTATAATTATTTTTCTCTTTTTTGTAAATGTTTTATGATCGTGTATTTATTATTTGCAGAGAATGGTTTTTCCTGTTATCACATGCGGTATTAAATCCGATGTACTGTTTGTTCGAATACGCCAATAAAAATAATTACAGTTTACAAATAAATCCAGCTTCGTACGTTAATCCGGATCATTTACTCTATTTCAAATTTATTGGAAGATTCATAGCAATGGTATGCATTTAGTAGACTTTTTCTTTTCATTTAAAATATGAAGCTGTATACTGTTTGAGCAAATCTTCGGAATTCTCTCCGTTTCCCTCTGGTGTTTGTTGCGTTTTAAATGCATCCTTTACTTCATAAGTGTTTATAAATTAGGAGTGATACCATTCCTTACCTTTCTGGTCGACTTCTTAACGGTTCCAATGTTAATATGTCAGTTAATTCTTCATTTTTGTGCAGTCTTGATTTTTCTCCCTCAAAGGATGTATCTATTACACGATTTTTAAAACATTTTCTTCGACAAGTGTTAACTTTGAAGAATCTGCAGTGTTTTTCTTTGTTGTATCAAAAAAAAAAAAAAAAGGTTTGACCTGGAAGAAGCGAACGGTTTCTTTTCGTCCGTGAACACTTTTATTGTAATCAAGAGCTACAAATAAAATTCAGATATGTATGGAATGGAAGTAATGCAAATCAGGGGTGGAAGTGTCCCTATTGAAACAAATTATCCGATAGAATGCGTATTTTCTTATTAAATTCAAAGTTTATAGTACTTATGTATTTGTTTTATGTCATTAAACTTGGAATTTTTCTTTTAGGCACTTTACCATGGAAGATTCATTTATTCTGGATTCACAATGCCGTTTTACAAGAAAATGCTCAATAAAAAATTAACGATGAAAGACATCGAATCCGTTGATCCTGAATTTTTCAATTCTTTAGTGTGGATTCGCGATAACAACATTGAGGATTGCGCTTTGGAGTTATATTTCAGCGTTGACTTCGACATTCTCGGCCAGGTTCATCATCATGAGCTAAAAGAAAATGGAGACAAAATTCAAGTTTCCGAGCAAAATAAGGAGGAATATCTAAGGTAACACGTAGTTTTTCACCTTTTTTTGAACCGAATTGAGCCAGTACTTATTTATTTCGATGTTTGAATTCTAGATTGATGACGGAATGGCGAATGAGTCGTGGTATTGAGGAACAAACGAAGGCATTTTTGGACGGATTTAGCGAAGTCGTACCCCTCGAATGGCTTAAATATTTCGATGAAAGAGAGTTGGAATTAGTGCTTTGCGGTATGCAGGAAATAGATGTCGACGATTGGCAGCGAAATACGATTTACCGTCATTATACGCGTAATAGCAAACAAATTGTGTGGTTTTGGCAAGTAAGTTGACTTGATGTAAACAAATAATTTAGTTTTAAATTTCTGAATTGAATAACTCGATTATCTTGTTTTTTCTCCAGTTCATACGCAATGCTGACAATGAAAGAAGAGCTCGTCTTTTACAATTCGTTACCGGTACATGTCGTGTACCTGTTGGCGGATTCGCTGAATTGATGGGTATGTTCTATTTTCGTTTTTGATGTGTAAACATCCTAGCTCTCGGCAGGGGCTACGCGAGATTTACGAGTGTCATACGTCAGATCGTCATTCTCGTTTATGTGTCTTTGTGTGTGGTTGTGTGCATGCCCCTTGTCAGTTGAACTCAACATTTCTTTTAGAAACAAGCCTGTCATATTTCATTCAATGATTCTTCGGCCTCTATTTGCGCTAGAGAGCTGAGGTAGGTGTTGCTAGAAAGAGGATAAAATCTCCCCATAATTTTATAATCATCTTTAGCTATTTCGAAATGAACAAACCAAAAAAACGCAAATAATGGAAAATTTGCCATTTTTTCTTGGAATCCAGAAACCTTTCCTCGTTTACTCATTGATTTCTCAGCTGGTATTTAAGTTGAAGAGCGGAAGTTAGTATTATTAGAAAGAGGAGAAAATTTGCAAGAATCCACTATGTATATAATTTTTGTATTATTTTGACCAGTTTGAAAATGATCGAAAGAAAAAAAGGAAAAATTTGCCGTTTTTGGAATCTAGTAACTTCTGTTTCACTCAATGATTCCTCAGCCGTTATTGAAACGAGCGAGGCGAAGCTTTATATGTACGCACTCACACGAGAACTTTCGTGATGATGACACCATTTCTCATAGATGGCGTAACCAAAAATTATCAAAATTTTCAGGTAACCATTTCAAGTTGAGCCCAATGTCGTAACGAAGCCCGATTTTTTAAATTTGATCTATTAAAAAAAAAAAATTCTGTTCCTCTATCTGGATTTGAAAAATTGTTGCAGGAACATTTTAGATTTTCGGAAATTTAAATTTTTTCATTTCAGATTCCGAATTTTGATAGGTAAGAGTTTAGAATATCCTTTTCATAAACATTGAATGATACATCCTCCATAAGGTTTTTTGAAGCGCTGAGTTAAGATTTTCAGTTCATTTTTGGATTGAATCGTTCATTGTGGGCCCCTCTGACCCTCAAAAAAGGTTTGGATGATTTTGTCTTTCAAAATTAAGTGATATATTATCTATTATGTTTTTTTTTGAGGCATTGAGTTCAAATTTTCAGTTCATTTTTGGGTGAAACTATTCATTGGGCCCTGTATGACCCAAAAAAGGAGTTAAGATAGTTTTTTCTTAAAAAAGTGAGTGGTACATTATCTGTTATATTTTTTGAGACACTGAGTTCAAATTTACCAATAATTTTTAGATTTAACCCCTTAATTTGCCCCCTGTGACTCAAAAGAATTGATTGATAGGAAAAAATTTTTACAATTTCACTGGGTGCTACATCATCGGATTTATTTATTGAAGAGCAAAGTTTCCTTTCTAACATGGGTGATGTGGCCCAGGTACACTTCTTTTGGAGATGGAGTCGTTGAGGGTAACCCATTTTGCTTCAGTTGTGGTTCTAAATCATCCTTGGCTGTTCAAAAATTAATGAAAAAAAAACAACAAATTAATGAAAAATTTGCTATTTTAGTATATTTTAGATATATTCAGGTTTACACATCAATTTTTCATGACTGCACTCACATAGATACTTGCATATTGTTATGAAGATTTTTAAGGAAAATCTACACATTAAAATTGATCTGTTACTAAAACCCAGAGTTGGGGTAGGTTTGTTTTTTATTTCCTAACACCAGGAAACTTGTGGTACTATTAACTAAAATTCACGTATATGTATATGATTATACAAGCCCTGAGGTACTGCTTTGCGGCGCTTTGGGTTGTACCAGGTCCCAATTTTTTCTAGCATATAAGTAATACTGTAGAATTTGTTGTTTCGGTGGAAGCAACGAACATATTTTTTAGTGTTTGTGTATGGCTGTGTGGGTAGTATTACATGTGTATCGAATATAAAGGAGAATATTGGCGAAACAATTTAAGGGAATAATATTATGAAATAATTTTGACGAACAAATTAATTTTTGCTGGCTTGTACATTTATTATAGTGATGCATAGACACAATATTAAGTGACACCCTGAATTCCAGCTTCTAATTATTCAATCTCCTTGTTCTTTGTCTCATTCTATTTGTTGGACTTTGCTCTTTAATTTGATGATTCATTCTACTTATTCTTTTCACGATAGTAGAAGTTATTAATGTAATTTCATAGACTTTTATTGATAAAATTGGTATTTAAAGACAGGAACATGTGATTTTTTTACAACACTCAATATCTAGAGAGCTATGCAACTATTTTTACAAGGATGTATAAATTGATACTTATCACTGGGATTTTTTTTTTTTTGGTTTTCACTCCTGAAATACACTGTATATGTATATACGCACATATTTCTTTTTAACCGGTGCAAGTCGCAATAGTCTTGAAATTTGGTATACTCATTCCATTCTAGATGAGGATTAACCATGTTGTTTTTGGTTCAGATTGATCGGATGGTACATGCGGTATATCCTATTTTTTAGCATTTTTGGGGGTTAAACTCTTTCAAAATGTGAAATTTTCAACCGATAGTCACAAAATTCGATACAGACATTGAATTCATTGTACTCTAACATTTCGCAAAAGTTTTTTTCAATCTGCTTTACGGCTCATGCATAAAAATGCTTTTAAAAATTCTTAAATTATTGCTAAGAAGAGAAGATAAGTTTGAGATGAACCAAAGAACTTGTATCATAAGCATGCCTACTGTTATTTTATTTGCTAAGGAATCATTTAATAACTTACGCAATACTTTTGAAACTTCCATTTTTCTATTTTTTTTATTTATTTATTTAAATTTTTTGGTCAAAAACACCTGCTATTTTTTCACATGTGTTAATGCATGGCATATATTGGGGGTCCTGGGAGTTTGTACCTTAGAAGCTCCAAACAAACTTGACTCATAAAAATAGTTCGTGTTTCTTAGTAAAAGTGGTATTTCCATGGGGGTCGTGGTCAGAAGGGAAGGTTATGAAGATTTGGACCTTTTTAAGATTAAGCTATATACGCCCTTGGATTAATGAAACTGTACATAATGCCGAATTATTATCGATATTTTGTGTGATGAACGCGAATCGAAAATTTTTTCGCATTAAATTTCTTGTGTCATCATGTACTACAATTATATTTGCAGGAAGCAATGGACCGCAACGATTTTGCATTGAAAAAGTTGGTAAGGAAAGTTGGTTACCTCGTTCGCACACCTGCTTCAATAGATTAGATTTACCTCCGTATAAAAATTACGATCAGTTGGTAGAAAAACTTACTTTTGCTATTGAAGAAACCGAATGCTTTGGTCAGGAATGACACGATCCTGGTTTTAATAATATAAATGCAAACGTTTTCAAATCAAATTTGATTTTTCGCTCTGAAAATCAATCATTCTTCTTAATTCTTCTCAATGTACTTAAGAGTGATGCAGAACTTTTCTGCGTTTCGACAAATACCGATTGTTTTTTTATCCTTCGAACCAAATAAATTTCTTTTCAGCTCCACTTCTCTGTTATGTAATTTAATACGTTTAATTTTGAAAATAATGACCTCTATGTAGCAAAATATGTTAGTCGCAATTTGTGACTAAAATCAGATTTTTGAATTTTAATTTCTATGGATTTCTCTAAAGTGTCCTACATAAACGCAGTTGTAGATTCTCTTCGCGTCGAATTTTAATTTTAATTTTTTCCTTTGAAATTTTCATTCGTTACTGGCTGTACCAAATATATCATATATATACTTTAATTTTGAAAACTGTTATTTTGCTACTGGTTATTTTATTTTAATTTTAGAAAATTTTGTGAATGCGAACGATTTAAGTGAGGCATAAGTAATTTTTTTTTTTTTTCAAATCTTACTTGTCGTAATTTATTCTTAATCATTGCGGGAGTTGGTTGTTTCACAAATTTATTTTTAACTGTAGAATTTTGAATATATATCCACTTCATTTTTGTTCAATCACCTCATGTCACTCTTAGTCTTAAATTCTTCTTATTTGAATGTGTACGTGTTCGTTTGTATTGTGAATATCCAATTTTCGAGTTCCATGGATGTGATGAGTGTAAAGTTGAATTGCGATTTGAGGAAAAAATTATTTTGTGATGCAAACTGAACATGTTGATGTTACCATATTTACGCACATTAATTTGTAATAGTCTGAAATATTTATATTTATCTGAGATAAGTTGCAGTTTTTTGTTGAATTTTATTATTCCCGTTAGGTTTATTGTCACTATGTTGCGGAATAGATGAGGTGAATGTCGCATAAACGAACGTTTTGAGAAAAATTTCCCATTGGGTAAATGTTGCTAAAATTTTCGTACGAGCTCAGTTGTCTCGTTTCGGCTGCATAATATTGAACGAAATTTATTTATAAAGTGTTTTATTGAAAGGACTGTTGAAGGGCTGTTTTTGAATTTGTGAAAAATTATCTGAAATAATATTTTGGTATCATTTTAAAGTAGGCAGTGTTTCGCTGAAAAACCTATCGTACAATTTTTTTTCTTCTCATATTTGCCACTTTTTTTTTTGTTTGTTTTTTTTGTTTGTTCAGTATGAGTCAGAAATTCTGCAAATATAAACGTGATAATTATCTTTGTACCATCCGTTACAACGATAACTATTATGATCTTATTTTTTGCATCAAACTATTTATTTATATATTTATTAAGTGATACTTGCGTTCCAATTATGATATTTTGTACAACTTTATATAAATTATGTATTATGAATTGTTTTTGTTTTTTTTTCTCTCTTTAATCGTTCCAAAAGCACGCGTTGTACCCGTGAATATTTTTTGTGTCGTATAATTATAATAAAGTATTTTTGTATTTATTAGTATTTTTTTTTAACGGGCTTCGGCTGCGTGAACATTCTACTCAACTGGAGGATATATTTTGATGATTCGATTCGGGATCCGGTGATCAACCGTCTATTAAGCTAGAGTTTTTCAATCAGCTACTGGAGCACCAACGGAACCGAACCGAATACCTCGCCATTTTGGGTGGGAACGCGAGCACATGAAAATAATTCTATATTATTGGAACGAATACGCATTTTATTTCAACTTGAATAAATACAATAAAAATTTACTGCACTTGAGACAGTGAGTTATTCATGAATAATGAAGAAAGCGTTAACATAATAAACTTATTTGTAGGTAATTAGAATATTGGTAACATTTTCAAAAACTGCTCGCTTTAAACGCGCTGACAGATTGCGAAGCAAACAGTAAAATCGGATAAAAAATACCGATCATTACAATTTTAAGCGACTGCGAATAAGTATCGCAAATGTGGTATATTCGATAAATATAAAACTAAAATTATGATAAGAAAAAAAAATTCGTTGTGGTCTTTCTTTTATTGTCCATTTGTTGCAAATTTGTTTTAATTATATTGCTCCTGTGGAAAATGAAAGTTGAAGTTAAGCGATGAGTATACAATATTGTATAAACTATTTTTACCGCATTGCTCGTGAACGTACGTTAAAATTGACCTCACAGAATGGCAAGGGGGGTGATGAAAATTATCCGTTTCATGACGTAAGAAAAAGTCATCTATACCGTTTTCTCATTTTGCCCTAAATTCTGAAATTCGTTAAAACTGTAGCCAGGATTTAAGTAGGTAGTAGAGAGTTATTATCAAATTAAAAAATTATTTCAATCATTTTTTGATAAGTTTAAGTTGTGTGTTGATTATATTCTTGAAAATACTTTTGGAAATTATTTTTCGAAGAATTTTTATATTTAGTCTGGATTGAGGTTTTTATGATTTCAAGATTTTGAATGAGAGATGAATCGGCAAGCTGAGTATTCTGGGCTCTAGCGAAGTGATGCTGCGCTGGAGTTTTTTATTCTTCGAACTGGTCGCGTTCGCGCTTATCAAAAATGAATACGGACTTTGATAATTACCTTTTTTCTTATTTTTTCTCGAGTTTTCGAAAAATCTCCTTCGATTGTTCTTACTTGCTTTGGGTCAAAGTTAAAAATTCTTCTCTAGTTTTAGGATCATCTCGAAACACTCCCAGCATTGTAGAGGTGACTGTTTTACTGTTCGTTTTTTGAACTCCTCGCATAACCATGCACATATGTCTAAAAAAAAAAATTATGTATATTCTCATTTATCTGTTGCAGTGGTAATCAATTGTTTGCGAAATCGAAAAAAGAATAATGCAGGGTCTCATAGGCGGATTTTGCGGAGTTGCAAGGGATGCAATTCATCCCCTTGAATGGGTTTTGTCCCCCCTAGAAAATTAAAAAAAAAGTCTTCAGTGTGGAATACCTTGTCGTTAAATATATTTTCACCAGAAGGAAATTCAACAGAATTTAAGCGTGTTCAGCCACTTTGTACACAAGTACGGGTAAGCCAAAACCAAGGCGAACACTGGCAATTTTAGAGCAGGTTCGGGTGGTTTATATACGGCTTATTTACACGCACACAAACACACGTACGTAAGAGAATACGTACGTTGGTGAGAACGGCCAGGTCGCATCATCCCCTATTGAGATAAGAGATGGCTGGCTGGTTCATGTACAAATTGTGACATCATCTTATTGTGTCACAATTTGGTACTCGTACATTACCTGCAAGTACATACAGGTAATTACGATTAAACGAGTTTTGTGTGTTTAACGTCACAAGGATGATTATTTGCCTGCCCTTTGGGGCAGCGACTGTTGTCGAGAGGTCCGAGCCCCATTACCTCATACCAGTGAGTCCCCACAGCTACTCCCCCCGTTTTTGCGCCGCAAAAATGATCAAATCACGCAGGCCTGGGGGGACTTGCGGGTTTATGAGAGCCTCTTTTGGTCTGCCTCCCACTTGGCCAGTGCGCTTCCAACTGCAGCGTCGACGCACTCGTATGATTGTTGCCTTGCGTAGGCGCGCGCTTGGTATTGGGCGCGACTGCCTTCTCCTCTACGCCTAGGTGAACAATTTTTTGTATAGGCGTACGGGTGGTGGTGGGAGTGAGGGGGCAGCGGTCGCTTGAAGAGTGGCTTTCTTAGCATCCGGGAGTTCGACGTCTCTGATGCTAAGGCAGCCATCTTCGCCTTTTTGTTTGCTGCCCGCTCAGCCGTGAAGAGGAACTTCATTGGCTCCCTGGTCTCCGCGGGTTTTGGCTTCAATCTTGGGGATTCCGGAATCGGGGTCGATTCCGTTGGTGACTGGGGAGGAGAGACTATCGGGAGAAGCAGAGTCGTCATCTCCGCTAGGACTTTGTCTACAGGAGGAGCTGTGTCCATGAGCAGCTCCTCCTCTATCCGGTCCAGCTCCGTCTTCTGCTCCGTCTTCTGCTGAGTTTGTAAAGACTCAGCAGTTTTCCAGACAAATTGGGAGGTGGCGGACTTTAGGATGGTATCGATTGGCAGTGACATTAGAATGGGTTGTTTGACGAAAAAGGAACCAAAAATATTTCAGAAAACACGTCCAAGATCTCTGGCGGTTCTGAAGTGGGTGATTTTACTTCAGTTTTCGATTTACCATTACAGTTATGTTTCATTATTTTTGCATCTTCTTATCAGTATGTAGAGGTGATAGCGCTTAAAATTCTCGACCGTATGCAAGTTTTCCAGTTAAGCTCTGATCGGTTTAAGCAAAGTTATGCCTGAAATAAACTCATAGAATATATTTTTTCAAATTTTTATTACAAAGGAATCTCCGCTTGTGATGTCACAACGTTGAGATTATCTTTGTGTTTAACGGTAAACGCACGTTCCGATGTTTATTTCCGTATCGCACGTGGATTTGTTTATTCCTGTCATTTTCTTTTTGTTGGCATTCCTCGTTTGCTTATATCTGGAGTTTCTTTTGTCTGACGGAGTTCCGATTTTCGTCGCATATTTTTAGCGGGTTTAAACTTACATAGTGGATATTACTTTTTTGGGAGTAAATTTTATTTTCTTCGCATTAACCTCTCAGACATGCGAGAAGGGTGGGAATTTTTACATTTTTTACTGCCAGGGGGCCTGCCTCTTTTTCGTGGACATAAGGGGGCCTCAGGATCGAATGTTTTAGTGGTAACATCGTCAGAAAATCTTACCGATTTTTTTAATGTTTTCTGTTGTGAATTATTTGTTTCACATTTTTCTACAGATTCTTTTGTATTTGTTTGGGAATCTGTCTGGGTATTTTCTACGTTCTCCCTCTGCAACCTTTTTATTCTTTTATTGTCACTTACCATGTATGCAGGCTTCAATCTATCGATTGAAATTGTTCGAGGTTCGCCTGCAATGAGTATCACAAAGTTTTTCTCATCTCGTGATACTACTTTTTAAGGACCGGCGTATGGTTTCTCCAGCGCAGATCTCATTTTTTTGTCTCTAACAAATACGTGTGAAGTATTGGCCAAGTGTTTCGAGATGTAAATCTTGGGCTGGCCATGGCAAGCTGCCTGTTTTAGGAAATTGTTGGCATCATCTCTTATATTTTGTACCATGATTTCAGGGCTAACTTCCTTCAATTCTGTGAAGAAGTCCCCTGGAAGGCGTAGCTCTTCACCGAATGCTAATTGCGTTGCAGAGTGACCTGTATCAGATCAAAGGCCTAAGAGGATGGTAGGGAGTACATCTACCCATCTCTTGGTATCATGAGACATGATAGAGGCTTTGAGAGATCTATGCCATCTCTCTATTTTGCCATTGGCTTGAGGATGGTAAGCTGTGGTATGACTGTGTTGAACACCAAGCTTATTAGACAGCTCTTTAAAGAGCGAGCTCTCAAATTGGCAACCTTGATCCATAATTATAACTTGTGGTATGCCATACCTCGCAATCCAGGTATCATATAACCTTGCAGCTACTGTAGGAGCTGACATCTCATGTAGAGGGATTGCTTCTGGCCATCGTGTTGCCCTGTCTATTATCGTCAACAGGTATCTGTGTCCTTGAGATGGTGGCAATGGGCCTACCAAGTCCATATGTACAGTTTTAAACTGCTCCATTTGTTTGAAGGATTTGAGGGGCGAGCGAGTGTGTCTTCCTACTTTGGATTCTTGACAGTTCAGGCAACTGCGAGCCCATTTGTTGCAGTCAGACTTCATTCGTGGCCAAACAAACCTTGCCAAAATCATATTAGCACTACATTTTGGCTCAGCATGTGACAGATTATGTACACTGTTGAAAGCCAACCTGCGATATTTTACCGGTAGAAATGGCCTATTCTTACCTGTACTGACGTCACATGTTAATAAAACATCAGTACAGGGAATTTTTTGCTGTCTCAATTTGAGAGTAGTATCATCGTTGGATAACAACTCTTGCAATTCTGCATCCTTAAGCTGTGCTTTAGCTTTTTCAGCATAAGGCAATTGGATAGGAGCCGAAATAGCTTCGATTCTACTCAAGGCATCAGCTGGAGTGTTAAGTTCTCCTTTTATATACTGAATATCAGTAGTCAATTGACCAATATAGTCTAATTGTTGCGCTCTTCTCGGCAATGCCAGTTCTGCTTTTTGTGTGAAGGCATATGTTAGGGGTTTATGGTCAGTATACGCAGAAAAACATCTACCCTCTAATTGGTGCCTGAAATGCTTCAACGCAGCAAAAATTCCGAGCAATTCCCTATCGTAAGTGCTATAGTTCTTTTCTGTTTTTGAGAGCTTCCTCGAGAAGAAAGCTAGCGGTAACTTTTTGTTGTCTTTGTCAAGTTGGTACAAGGTTGCACCAATAGCAAAATCTGAGGCATTGATACTCACGCATAATGGCAGACTTTTGTCTGGATGAGCCAATAGAGTTGCATTTGCCTGTGTATCTTTGATTTTCTCAAAGGCCTGTTCGGCTTCTTCATTCCATTTGAGTGGAGTCTGTCTTTCTTTTTACTTTTCTTAATTAATGCAAACAGCTTACTTTGTTCGGCTGCTGCATTCTTCATGCAACGTCTATAAAAGTTCACCATCCCCAAGAAATGCTTGAGTTCAGCGACATTTGAGGGTTTCGGGAAATTCAATATTGGCTCTACTTTGGTCTTCAAGGGGGAAATGCCTTCGGTCGAGACTTTGTAGCCGAGGAAGTCAATTTCAGTCTTTGCATATAAGCTTTTACCTACGTTGATAGTGAGCCTGGCGGCGTGTATACGCTGTACGATGGCTCTTACATTCACCTTGTGCTGTTGCTCACTGCCTTCAGAGCAAATGCAGATATCATCCAAGTATGCATATGCAAACGGCAATTCCCTAAACAGTCCATTGATAAATCTCTGGAAATTTTGTGCTGAGTTACAAAGTCCAAACGGCATTCGAAGGTATTTGAATAGTCCAAAGGGGGTTATAACCACTGTCTTTGGTACGTCCTGGTCAGCCATAGGAATTTGGTGGAATGCCCAGTTGATGTCAATTTTGGTGAACATCTTTTTACCCTTCATGTTCGCGTTGAAGTCCATTATATTCGGGACTGGGTAGCAATCAGGAACTGTTATGGCATTTAAGGCCCTGTAGTCTCCAACAATTTGCCACTCTCTACTTGCTTTTTTGGTCATGTGGATAGGGGAGCTCCATGAGCTTTTTGAGGGGGACATACGCCCACCTCAATGATGCAATGAAAGTACTCCCGTGCCACTTTGAGTTTGTCAGGCAGTAACCTTCGTGCTCTAGCATTGCAAGGCAGTCCTTTGGTTTCTATGTAATGTATCGTATCGTGTTTGTATGTAGGATGCCTGCAAATTGATGGTTGAGTGACTCCAAGATAGTCAGACAGGATCTGTAAGAGTTGTCTGTTGACTTTTGTACAGCTGGATATATTTGTGTCCAGTTTGTAAGCATGCGTTTTGCCATCCACACAATTTTTAGTTTCACTATAGATCAGTTTGCCATTTTTGAGGTCAATGATCAGGCCATAATGTGCGAGGAAATCTGCACCCAGGATCGGGTTTGGAACATCAGCAACTGTGAAGGACCACGTCATATTTTCCTTAAGTCCGATGTCAACTTTGCTGGTCTCAAGTCCGTAAGCTGGAAGGTTTTGACCATTCACAGTACGGAGAAAGTATTTCGGAGGAAGTACTTTTTGGTTTTTATTTACTGGCAATATACTCAAGTCTGCACCTGAGTCTATCAAGTACCATCTCCTATTTGTCCTGTCCTTTATGAACAGGCGGCATGAGTGTTTTTCTGAGGGGTCTTCAGCCACATAGATGGCCCCTCGTTCTAGTTTGACGCTTCCTTGTTGTAGGATTTACTCCACCATTTGCACCTGTTGTTGCATTTGGTGGCTTCTGCTCCAAACCGGTTGTGAAAAAAGCAACTTTTATCATCCCAATTTGGAGACTAGTTTTAGGGAGATGATGTTCTTGGGGGAGTTGAACTCTGACCCCTGTTACTGGAACTCGATCTTCGGTCTCTGGACCAGGACTGTCGTCCTCTGCTATTGCCACTGTTGTTGTTGTTGCTTCTACTTTTTGATCGTTGTCGCCAGCTACTATTGTGTTTCATCGAGCTTTGGCTTTTGTTCCATTTTACTTCATCAGTCAACTGAGCTATTTGGGTTCGAAGTTGAGCGAGTTCTCCAGTCTCTGTAGACACTGCACTGACCACGGGCTTTGACCTGGTGTATTCGAGTGCATTATCTGCGGATTTCGCAAGGAAGTCCAAGTCTGCGGATGTGTTTATCACGGTGGAACCTACGGCGGCTTGGCATTGCACAACACTTTGGGGAAGTTGTTTGCAAAATTGATTGCCTATGACAGAAGGGGCTACTATGTTATCTGCCTTCTACCTCAATTTTGCCAAGAAGATTGAGGGTTTGTCATCCCCCATCTTCATACCACCCATCACATCATCAATAATTTTGTTCTTTGTTTTTCCGAATACATTTTTGATCTTCACGACGAACCAGGCATATTTGTCATCTTCTGTCGAAGGGTATTTCATGATGTCAAGAATGTGGCAGATTATCTGTGGGGGCATGCCTCCACAGATGTGTAGATACCGCTGGTTCAGAGTTATGTTCTCGGTCTTGAACCTGCCTTCTAATAGAGTCAACCATAAGTCTACCTCATTGGGCAGAAATTCCGGGATCTCTATCCTCCGTCTGTAGAAGTTGGGGTTCTGCCCTGGCTGCAATTGCAAAAGTTGCATAGTCTGCGCCAAGACTTCGAGTGTCTGCTGTGGCTGACTACTTCCTCCCTGCGATGGTTGTGGGTTTTTAGTTGGTGGTGGGACCATTGCTATGTCTTTCGGATGACAAGCGTATTCCACTGAACTACTTCCTTCCTTGCTGGTCGAAAACACTGGCTCCTGTGTTTGTAGGACAGGTGTTTTTGGGTCAGAACTTTGGCTTAAAGTTCGACCACTTCTCAACGTTTTAACTACTAGTTGTTCTTTATTTATTGCAGTTCCCAATCGTGTTAATTCTGGGTGTTGAGGGCCTTCTTCCAGATTTGCTAAATTTGTAGAGTGTCGAGTCGAAGTTGGGGGGGTTGGGGGATGAGTCCAACCTTCTTCCTCCAGGTCTACTGTCTTGTTTCTCCTTGTTTGTATATTTTAAGGAGAGGGGTATGAATTCCCACTTCAGCAGATTCTACTTCAACAACATAAAAGGTGTTTTAGTCTGCAAAAAAATTTTGTATTTGCCGAGCAAGCGAGTTTCTCGCCAGCGCACCGCGCCGAATTTTTGTAATAACGCAACACGCCTCAAGACACCTCACGACGTAGCCAAAAATCACGTCGGGGTCACCACTGTGGAATATCTTGTCGTGAGATATATTCTCACCAGAAGGAAATTCAACAGAATTTAAGTGTGTTTAGCCACTTTGTACACAAGTACGGGTAAGCCAAAACCAAGGCGAACACTGGCGATTTTAGAGCAGGTTCGTGTGGTTTATATACGGCTTATTTACACGCACACAAACACACGTATGTAAGAGAATACGTACGTTGGTGAGAACGGCCAGGTCGTATCATCCCCTATTGAGATAAGAGATGGCTGGCCGGTTCATGTACGAATCGTGACATCATCTTATTGTGTCACAATTTGGTACTCGTACATTACCTGCAAGTACATACAGGTAATTACAATCGAACGAGTTTTGTGTGTTTAACGTCACAAGGACAATTATTTGCCTGCCCTTTGAGGCGGCGACTGTCGTCGAGGGGTCCGAGCCCCTTTACCTCATACCAGTGAGTCCCCACATTCAGTATTACTTTTTCACTCTCCATGAAAATCCCCCTGTAGCAGGCTCTATACAGAACTGAAATAGTTGGCCAAATGTTACGTATCTGAATACCTAACAGTAGGTTCATCTTATTTTCCAGAAAAACCGACACCGAGTATAACTATTCTGCTATACTTGAGTTGTTTTTACTTGTAAATTGGTGCATTGATTTTGCAACATTGGAATAACATTCTTTAATGTCGACACCATGTGCCAAGTTGCAGTAGCGACCCGCGCTAACTGTGCGCCACTGGCACCACCATATTTTTGCGCCCCTCGTGCATTAAGACCTCTCTTAAAATTTTTTTGAACCATCTCGGAAAAAATGTATAACATAATGAATCTAAACTTTTTAATCTGGAAGTATCGAGTTCAAACCCCATCAGCAATTGAATTTTTTTTATTGTAAAAGCGTATTTAAAAAAATTCATTTTTAATGTTAATTATTTGCGGCGTTTTGGCGCCTCTTCTTCAAATGAGAGTGGCTCTAGCCAGAGAAACACGCTGTCGGGCCGCCTGTGTCAAGTTGAATGATCACTAATTCAATCCTAACTAGAAAAAATTGATAAAAACGATCACAAATTTATGACAAATTACAAATTCAACCCCACAACTCTCCTTTTTCAAAACTCAGTTCCTTGGAGTTGGATATCAATTTCTGAGACATAGCAATTTTCAGTTCACAGCTGGATAGTACAGTTGGCTTTAGTTCTTCCATTAAATTTCTTATCACATGTAGACAGTAATTTCCTTTTGTTATCAGTTCATTCTTGGTTTGCCATTTCATTTGTCAATTTTATTTGACATTAAATATTATTATTTGAGTTAAATTGAAAGTGGATTGAGGAAAACAAATTTTTGCTCTCTTCATAAATTCAATTAAACCGAAACATATATTGCAAACATTAAAAAAATTTTTTCCTTTACACCCCTAAGAATTTTGATGAAAATCCACCTATGTCTTCTCCAGAAAAACCTGCTTAATTTTATCAGTAGATAGTAGCCTACATCAGAGAGAAGCGTCTACATTCAGTCAAAAAGGATATTTTTATTTGTATTATTAAATGTTATAATAGGTTTTTTTTGAGGGTGGTGTTGTATGTAGTTTTGTTTAAATCAAAGATTTTTCAAGCTTTTTTGTGGCTCCGTGTTAATGACTGCAATCCGTGTTTGAATCCTTATGATACTGAAAATTGTTTTTGTAATTTTATTTTTTTATTATTTTTTTATTTTATTTTCACATTATATCTGTCCGAGTGGATTAGCTAGGTTGTTTATTATATAAAAAAAATTAAAATGCTTAAACTGCCAGAAGTCTTATATTTTATTTTCTTGAGAACTTTTCATCTGTCGTCTATTTATGAATACAACTGGAAACACCCAAAAAAACATCCTCTTTGTCTGATCACAAGCTATTGTATACCAGAAACATATACAGGTAAAGAGATCTTCAATACTCCATATGCTTTGTGGTTTAAAAACTGGTAAAAGATAGAAAAGTAGTAACTGGAGTTATATGTTCTGCACATCCATAGCTGCACATATTTCATCGTGAAAATAGACATCTCCATTCCAGTACACACACACTATCAAGCTACAACACATGCGCAGTAACTTGTATCCCTAATCAATATGTTCTACCTTTAATATATTTTTGATAGTTTATTGGAAATCTCTTCGGATACATGTCTCTGTCCTACACTTGAAAGAGAAAACAACGATAAATAAATGGGACAGTGTATGTCAGCCTTTGACTGTGTAGTACTGGATCAGTAAAGTTTCATACAGAGTATTCACTAAATTATCAAAACGCATAGTTGCGTAACTGCCTGTCTAAATTCCATAAGGTCATCGGTTGATAAAAAATGGGGAATTTCTCACAGAATACACATTTGCATAGTTACCCACCTTAAAAGTGTGCAGATATTAACTGGATGACATAAGTGAAAACTCTGTACTTTTTAATGTCACGACATGCCGGCAAAAAGTGGGCAACCCTAGAGTACCTTCTGCGTATTTTTGACATTTTGTTTGAGTTCATCAATTTAGAATACATCTAGCGAAGATATCCATTAAATTCACAAGGATAACGTATATGAAAAAAAAGCAAAGTACGTCAAAAGGTACGCTGCGATTACTTCTTTAGCACTAACATATCCAACCAGAAATCATCTTTTTTTGCTGGTCCAGTACTATAATATTATAGTCAAAAATGTCAGCTGTTCTCAACGGGCTTGAAGCAAGGTATACTAAAGGAATGGCGCCAATAAATTCGTTTGAAAGTTGTCATTTAAGTTTCTGAGTAGAAGTATTGTACTTACTTAAGAAGAGGAACAAAGAAATCTAACACTTCTATACATTCCTCATCAAAACCGCCAAAAAAATAGCTACAAAATTTTCCATTAACCAATTTGAGTAACTTAATAATCCAGTATTTTGGATTTCTTAGTAAAACTGGAAATTCTTAGAATGTTTATAGCACACGATTGAGTAAGAAGGAAGCTCAGAACATTTTTTTTCATGGTGTGTGCTTTGGTACGGTATTACGAGGTCGAATAATAATTTTTTCAAAGTAAATTCATTAATGCCATGCTTTCAGTATACATATAACTCCATAAGTATGAAGAACAACACACACGTTTATTCAAGGTTTTTTATATGTTTTAAAGTATATGTTCTATCCATCGTTGAATTTTGACGGGCTTCTCGGGAAATACCTTCCAGAGTGTAGGGGAATATATATATATATATATATATATATATTATAATCATACTAACACTCCCTCAATAATAACTGCTACACCATTTGGATCAATAGCTCGTGTTACAGCTTCCGCAATTTGTTTCGATAGACGTTCTTGCACTTCAACATAAAAGCAAAAAATTATAAATCTAAAAGTCATTTGATGAATAAATTAATCATAATCGTACGTTATATCGTTTATACTTACATTGAAGACGACGGCTATAAATTTCGACAATTCTGCAAGCAAACAGGGAAAACAAATTTTATAATTCAATATTTGCAAAGGCTATCGTCCATTTTGTTTTGTTATGGCTAGTCGTCTACCTTAAACTGATCATAAGCTCTTGGAAATTACCTGGCTAGTTTGCTCAGTCCAAGAATTTTATTTTTAGGTAAATATCCTATTGATACCTTTCCGAAAAATGGTACCAGATGATGTTCACACATAGAAAACATTTCTATATCTTTTACTACGATCATTTCGTCGTGCTCGTCGTCGAATATCGCATCATTTATGATATCTGCAAAATATATTTAACATTCATTAGAAAAAACAAAAATTAATGGCAAACTTCAATCTGATTTTTTAGTTTTTCGACCAACATTTTGTTCAGGTTAATAATGCCTAAACCAAAATCTGAATTAAAAACCACACATAATTTTCTTCTCATCGCGTGTAAGAAAGGGATATGTTTACAGGTGCCTGTAAATATACACTTGCAGGTGAAAAAAATATTTTGGGAAAATAATTTTGGGCGAAAATTTTTTTTTAATGTTTCTCACGTGTGTTAGTGAGTATAGTAGACGCCAGCACAGTACCGGTGGAGGGATCTTTCGGACGATGCGGGGGGCCAAGGCATGCGCCACTTTGTATTTTGGCAATGGCAGGGTGAACTCAAGGGATGAGGCTTTGCCCCACACGCTTCATCCCCTCCCGTTTTCATTGACCAACGCAGTCACTTTCCGCATTGCTATTAGTTAAAGCACCCTGGTTTTTTTTTCTCTGAATACGCACCACCATATAATGAAGATGGAAATGTGTACCACATTAAAAAGCTCGAAGAAAATTATGTTGGTTGTGATCAAAAGCACAAATAAAATTAAAAAGATGGTCACCAAAAGCGCAAATATATTCTTGTATGTCTATCACTTGTTGAGTGAGAAATAATTGAACATATTTCACTTTTTAGAATAGGCTACAATATTAAATGAATAGAAGCGTCTACATTCAGTCATAGAAGATATTTTTATTTGCATTATGAAAGGTTACAATAGGTGTTTTTTGGGTGGTGTTGATGTAGTTATGTTTAAATCTACTACTCTGCAAGCTTTTCCATGGCTTCGTGCTAATGACTTGTACTGTCACCCTTCCAACCCATGTGCTAATCCCTACAATAATGAAATTTTTTTGTAATTTTATTTTTTATTTTTTTGTTTTATTTTACATTATATCTGTCAGAGTCGATTAGCCAGATTATTTATTACCTATATTAAAAATAAAAATGCTTTAGCTGCCAGAAGTCTCATATTTTATTCTCTCGAGAACTTTTTGTCTATCTTCTGTGTACAGACACAACTGGGAACACCCAAAAAAATATCCTCTTCCTTTAATCGCAGGCTCTTGTGAAACGGATGGCTTAGATAAAACTCAATTCATTGACTCATACTTGATAAGGTATTCGTGTAAAAAATAATGATAAAAATAGCTGCGAACAACTAAAACTTCACTTTATATTACTCAGATGAACTTAATATTGCAGATTATGTGACCAAAGTGGGCATCGGGAAACAAGTGCAGGTTCTAACAGAATTTATTCCCAAAATTTTTGTTTTCCAGTCCATGAACACATACTCATTAGGTTTGTTTTATTAGCCATACGGTGTCCACACCTAGAAGTACTATTCTGCTCTTGCAATAAAAGACTGAGAGCACAACATGAGCATTGAGCTTTGAGCATAGATAAATGGGTAATATACTTTGTATATAGATGGGTAATTTGTAACATTTTTCCATTACCTCGTTTATCGACTGATAGGGTTTGTATAAGGATACTAACCATCACAAGAAAGATTCCAGCTCTAGTATCGTCTTAATTATTGAAAAATTTCGTTCTTGTGGAGATTTGATCATGGGTCTCCTGAACATACCACCTAAAGTCTTCGAACACGACAGCCACGACTTAACCGCTGTGCCATTGCATTTAATGTGATTTCAATGAGTAATACAGGCATATGAGTTATTTTCATAGATACCTATTTATGTTATTATTCACTTTTACGAATGGCATGTGGACAATATACTCACCTACATTCGTGAGGGGAGCTACAGGCAGGGAAATAAGTCAAGTAGAACAACACGAAAATTTTATTCCGTAATAAAAGTACCTACATACTTATTGAATTCTAAAATATATGTTAATGAGAAAGTATTTTGGCTGGCATTTGAATAATGAAAGATTTACTTATTCCACTTAATTTTCTATTTCCTTCTCCTACTCAATTTTATCTTTAACTGCAAAATATTATTCATGACGAAATAGAGCCGTTCATAACGTACGTGATTTTTTTGAGTCTTTTAGGGCGTGTTTTTTTCTTTTTTGATGACGTACCGACGTACGTAAATTTCAACACGTATCCATCATTTATATACATATAGGAACTCGAACACACCACACCCCAATTCTCTTTCAGAAGAATATGTTTCATTCTGGAGGAGAGAGAGAGAGCGAGAGAGAACGAAAGGGTTCTTTTTTTAAACGAATATTATCATGGAATATGGCTTAAATTATACAGTTATACCGGCCGAATTAATATCTGACTGAGAAATCTTCATCTACTATGTTTCCTTCGAGAAATTTGAAGGTTCTGGTTTTTAAGTAGGTTTTCTTTAGAAAATCTGCGTATTACGCTTACTGCGATATTAACCCCCAGGGTTGAGGGTTGGTACGTTTTTCGTTTCATGATCTTAAGAAAATTTTGGTACCAATAACTCAAATTCATATATGTATTTATATATATACATACATATAAATTCATGTATATATATATATATATATATATATATATATATGCAACCTAAACATTTAAATGTAAAAATTTGAAAAAAAGAGATAGAGGTTGAAATTTTGCACTCTTGTAGGAGTGGGTTACTCGACTATTTATGCAAAATTTCAGCTATGTATCTATAGTTGTCTAATTTTGAGCAATTTTTGATTTTTAATTTCAATTTTCGTATTTGTGGCAAAACAAAATTTTAAAAATTTCAAGTGGCCAAAGTTTTCCAAAAATTCTGAAACTCACCACAATAATGGAGGATGATTACCAGATTAAGCAGGTAAAGTTTCACTTCCTTATCTCATTTTGTTTTTTCAATAATTTTCCAAGTGATCTGTACGCATAAAAAACAAAAAAAATTTCAAATTGCAAAAATTTTCAAAAAGTTTGAAACATGGGACAATAATAGGGAAATGGTTACTCAATTATGGGATTATGCAAATTTTTGTACAAACTGAATAAAAAGTTACATAACTGCTGATTGCAAGTGTTATCGAGAAAAAAACATTAACGTATAAAAAGTTGCATACCCAAACAAATTTAAAGAAACTGTTATGATAAAATTCTGCTGTAAACTGAAGTACTGCACCAAAGCATGGATCAATAAAGAGGATGAAATAAAATTTTTTAAATTAAAAAATTTTTTTTTGTTTCAAAAGCATGGTATAAACCATGGAAAAAATTCTTAAAAAAACAATCATGAAGGTACTGAACTGAAACTTTACCCGTTTAATCAGGTAATCATTCTCTATTATTGTACTAAGTTTCAGAATTTTTTGAGAACTTTTACCATTAAAAATTTTTCAAACGTGGGAAAATTATAATTAAAATTAAAAACTCGCCAAAGTTAGATTATTATAGATACAGAGCTGAAACTTTGCATGAAAAATTGGGTAACTGACTTCTGCAACTGTGCCAAGATTCAGCCTTGTGTGTCTTTTTTCAAAATTTTTACAATTGAAGGTTTGGGTTGCATGACTTTTGGGTCACCCAGTATATATATACGCATAGATAGATAGATAAAGTCCATTTCTTGTTCCCTGGTACAGGTCTCAATTTTTATCAGATAATCACGAAATTTGGTATGTACATTTATACTAAGCCAAGGACTAGACCTATTGATTTTGGTGCAGATCAGCCTGGACAGTACTTTCGGTACCGCTATTTTTGTTTTTATATTGGTCATAAAATGCGGAATTTTGGAACAATACGTGCAAAATTTGAAACAAATATTTATTATAATTTATTGTAGTATACTATTAGTTTTGGTGCGGATTGACCGGACGATACTTCTGGGAAAGATATTTCTTTTCGTTTTTAGTCTGGCTATAAAATGCATAATTTTGAATAAATATTTATTATAATTGATTGTCACACTCTACCAGTTTTCGTGTAGGTCGACAGGATTTTATCTCCTTCAAGTCAGTTTTTGTTTTTAATGGTTTCAAACTGTACAATTTCGAAATTCAGAGCAAATATTTTTAGGCAGGTTTTCTTTCAAAAATTTACTTATTACTCTTAGTACGATATTAGCCCCCAGCATTGGGGTGGGTACGTTTTTCATTTCATGACCTTAGAAAAATTTTGGCAGCAATAACTCATATTCATGTATATATACATATATATAAGTCGATTTCTTGTTTCCACAGTACAGGTCGCAATTTTTGTCCGATAATCATGAAATTTGGTACGAACATTTTTACTGAGCGAAGGACACATTGATTTTGTGCGGATTGGCCGGATGTTACGATACTTCTGGTACCACCACTTTCGTTTTTGTTTTGACTATAAAATGTTCAATTTTTCACCAATAGCTACGAAATTCGGAGTAAATATTTATTTTGATTTGTTGTAGTAAGCTTCCAATTTTGGCGCAAATCGACCTGGTGGTACTTCTGGTATCGCTGTTTTGGTTTTTATATTGGTCATAAAATGTGGAATTTTGGAACCATTTGTACAAAATTTGAAATAAATATTCATTGAAATTTATTGTAGCATGCTATCAATTTTGGTGTGGATCGACCGACGGTACCTCTGGTAAAGCTTATTTTTTCTCTTTTTCTAATTATCATATATGTGGAATACATTGTCGTGAGAGATATTCTCACCAGAAGGAAATTCAACAGAATTTAAGCGTGCTCAGCCACTTTGTACACAAGTACGGGTAAGCCAAAACCAAGGCGAACACTGGCGATTTTAGAGCAGGTTCGTGTGGTTTATATACGGCTTATTTACACGCACACAAACACACGTATGTAAGAGAATACGTACGTTGGTGAGAACGGCCAGGTCGTATCATCCCCTATCGAGATAAGAGATGGCTGGCCGGTTCGTGTAGGGATTGTGACATTGTTTGGTGATGTCACGATTTGGTACTCGTACATTACCTGCATGAACTTGCAGGTAATTACGATCGAACGTATTTTGTGTGGTTTAACGTCACGAGGACGATTATTAGCCTGCCCTTTGGGGCGGCGACTGTCGTTGAGGGGTCCGTGCCCCTATATCTCATACCGTTGAGTCCCCACAATATACTTTTTTTCTTCTTTTTTTTTTAAATTAACCACATACTCATGTTTTATTTATTTTTTATTTCATTATTTTATTATAATTCATTGGTTTTATTTTAAATTATATGATGATCTACCATACTTTTATCATCTTAATTTATTTTTCGTGTTTTCAAGAAAAAATGCTTTTATATTTTACATTGTCTAATATTTTGTCAGCAGCCAACACTCTTCGTACAATTATAACATACCATTAACATATATAAACTTATTAGACAATTAATGTGATCATCAAAATTCATAGTTCTTTCTCTCGAAATCTACTTTTTCTAGCAAGGGTTGCTATGCTAAAGATTTTTCTCATTAAACCCATTAAACGTATCTAATTTAATTCGCACTATATTATTTTTCAGGTAAAATATAGCCAATGTGATGGATTAAAACTATGGTTTATAATTTTTATATAATAGGTACTTAGTACCGTAGATACATATAATTATGTATTTAAGCTCAAATGCATCAGAAATATCTCTGCCGCGCATCAACCTAGGTAAGTGTGTATTTTTCAAAAGAGTCAAATTTTGTGATGGCTGCCATTCAAAAACCAGTGGACAGATTTCACTCTAATTCAATACCAAAGCAGTTTCTAATAGTCTCTTACTGCATAAAAATTTTAACCCAAAATTTTCAAATTTACGGTAGTTATTGGGATGACAACGTAGTGGATTTGCAACACTTTGAGAACTTCTTCCTCTAAAACTATCCGATGAATTTCAAAATTGTAACACGAATGTATAACACATAAAAATTTATAACAATACTCTACGTTTCATTGTCATAGGTCAAACAGCGGAGGCTCCACAAATTTCTAAAAAGTGCTAAAATAAACAAAAATTGGAAATATATACATATGTATATATATATATTTATATATTGTGTACAGTAAAATTTGAGTGGTCTATATACTTCTGATCGACGACTCAAGATCAGTGGTTTTCCACAAGTCCCATCCACAGGTCCCGCCATTGGACTGAATGTAATAGTTGCATTTTCCAAAGGTGAGAAGAACTGGAAAAGTTTTAGACCATGTGTTGGCATAGTCAGAATAGGTATGTTATATGCTGAATTTGAGAATTTATTTATTTCACTTCAACTTCTTTTTATTTATTTCTTATTGACCTCGTTTTAGGTGTAAGGGAATGAAAATTTTTTGAAAAATTAAACTAATGACACCATGTTTCCATTTTGACCTAATTTTGTTTTTATGTATATTTATATTTATAAAATGTATATGTATATGGCCTAAACTTTTGGTTCACTGTTTTGAGAAAACTATAAAAGATGGATCGGGCTGAAATTTCAACAAAACGTATACTCCTTATTTGGGATCAGGTTTAATGAGAGTTTGGTGCATATTGGTTTAGAAGGTTTCTGAGAAAACTGGAAAACAAGAATTCTGGAAAATCAGTTTTCAACAATAAAACATCGATAAATCGATATTTTATTTAATATATCAAAAACTATTGATAGTTTTTTGTAATTTTATAAACTGAAGCTAGCAAAGAAATATTGATATATCTGTTTGTTAGATATCATTGGGCTATAGTCCTATTCCCTGCACCTCACCACATGCACACTCTCTCTGACTGCCACTCACTCGTGGACTTTATTGATGAATATGCCCAAATTCATTGCCAAAAATTTTTTAAATTTTAAACTCACATATTTTCATTACATCATTCTTATTTATTAATTTTTAAATATGAATAGCGAAGGACACTCTCTAAATGATTGAAAACATTTTTAACCTACTTTCATAGCAATCTATCTAGTATGACACTTGTTAGGAGCAAACATAATTCTTTTAGTTCTAGACAGAGAAATATAACTTCCTTCCTACACAGTTGGTAAAAACCACAGATATCTACACTACATAAGCTAGATAACTAACTTGCCACTTTCGCTATGTTGAGCATTCACTCTTATGAAGTGTTAAGATGTTGTGTCGATCTGCTGGGCTGTTGGCAAAAAAATTGTGTACAATGCATTTCTTATGCAGAAAAGGTTATTTTTAAGTAAGTTCTGTATGTTTATTAATTCGTCTTCTAATATCATATTAAGGTGTGGATGTTATATCAGTCTTTAAGACTGAGACCAGAATACCAAAAATTATTGTTACAGGGCAAAAAAATGAATTTCTTGTAATTTTCAATGAAGTATTTTGAATTTCATCATTAGATCGAATGTAAATAAGTGTGAAATAAATGGGTACACCTGTGTGAGTAAAGCGCCAACAGCTTTTGTTTACTTCGGTGCGGTGCGAAGCGAAGGTGGCTGAAAACAGACAAGTTAGGTGTCTAGGTTAAGTGCGTACGGTGTAGATATCTGTGGTAAAAATCAGAAGTAATTAGAAGTTCGAGCCCCACATGGCACAAAGTAGAAGCACAGGGTGTGAGGCGGAGCATATACCACATATTCTGAAGCCTACACCTCTCCCAGGACCATAATTCAAGAGTAAAACATTTGGATCAACTAATTTCACTATACGAATCATTATTTTACTTGCCTACATACCTACCAATGATACCTACTTTCAAAGAAAATTTATTTTTATTCATCAGTTTTACTGCTGTAGAAGTTAATTGTTTCCTTTGTCATTTAGTTACCCTCTTTGCTACTGTCTGTCTTTGCCCGAATGCCTTTACATTTAATAAGCATCTAAGAAAACTTTTTGAAAAAAATCAAAAAGATTCGAAACGAAAAGAACACGAGAGTGCTTTTAAAAATAATATATTGTAAAGCATATGTCGTGTACAGCTTATGCGCGGGTATCAAATATTTTCTTCTTATTTAAATTGAAATCTGACGGCTGAAATAATCGGTCAGCTGCGGAAAAAAGCGATAAGAGGGGAACACGTGGCAGGAAGTGCTCGAATCTACCAGAACATAAAAAAACCATCAAAAGTTGTAAAACACATCACTTTTATCTTTCGCAGCCTTAATAATTTTATGTTTTGATTAAAAGATTAAAAAATGAGCTACGAAGAGAAGGAAGGAAAATACATTTTTTTTTTCTCCCCGTAATTCTGGTTACTAGGTTACGCCACACCATGAAAAACTGTCGTCGCTACGGTACCATTTTTCACATGCGCTTCGACCATTTGTAGCCACGTAAGTACCCTTTTCAGCTCTTCTCCCTTTTTCACTCAACAATTTCCTTGCAATTTCCGCGGTAAAAGCAGGGTGAAAGCCGGAAACAGTCGGTGGTGAAAATTGTGAGAGAAAAAAAAAAAAGTCTGTGAGGTCATCCCGTGTAGACGTCATATATGTTGCACTCTGATGACGTCGACAACAAAATAATATAGGTAGGTAGGTAGGTATCTGCCTACGATGCGAGAAAAAAAATTAGAGCAGAGAAAACTCGGATTTTGTCGCAAAATTAAGTTCGAATTGAACTTTCAATTTTTCGTGGTATTAGCTACGTTTTTACTATAGGCTTTTTTTACAAACTACAATCATGTTTTTTTAGAAGCTGCGCGTAGGGCTGGGTTTGCACCAAACAAACATGGGAACGAGGAACGTTTTCTTTTTTACTGGCTAATTTGTGTGAATGGCCATCAAACAGGGATTGAGAAACGGAAACCAAATTTTTTGGAAATAAAAACCATTTTTTTTTTCCCTGGAAACCGAAATTTTTTTTTTACCACGAAATTAAAATAAATGGAAACATTAAAATTCAGAACTGGAAACCAAATTGACAACAATTAACCAATTTCTTTCAAGACCAATAATAGAAACGTAATAGAAACCGAATGATGAATTGTTTCCGTTTTTCACTTGTTTAATTTTTGATCTGGGAGAAAATGTTTTAAAAATATCGATATTTTTTGGGAAATATATTGAACAAAGATCAATGTGTCTGGGAAAATATTGAAAAATATTAATGTTACTGGAAAAATATTGAAAAATAATCAAAATATAAATATTTGAACAGGATTTGGAAAATTTTAAATATAGAAAAAATATTTTTTTAAATAGAAATGGAAACAGAACCTGAAACGGAAATTGAATAAAAAATTTTAGTAAAACCAGGAAAATCAATGGAAACAGAAACCAAAATGGTGGAAATGGAAACAAAAAATAACAAACGTTAAGTATGGTAAATTTCAGAAACTCAAGTAGGCCTAATGGAAACAAAATGAAACAAGCTATATTGATAAACAATGTTGCAATAGGGTTTTTGCTTCACATAGTGATGCGCGATTATTCAAAAACTGTTCGATTAATCAATTAATTTTGCAAAAATAAATTGAATAGCAAAAAATTGATTAGTTGATTAATCAGAGTAATTGATTAGTTGAACCAATCGATTAGTGCACATTACTAGCTTCACCCTAGATGAAAAACAATTCATAATACTGGTTGAAGAAAAAGTTAGAAGAAAAGAATAGGAATAAGAAGAAGGAAAATAACGGTGATTGTAAATTCAGTGATGGGAAATTCCCAGGAATTTTTTTTGGGGCAGGAATTCCCGACAAATATTCCCAGAATGGGAATCTTTAGGAATAGTCAGTGAAAATGAATACTACACCTCTATATTTTATTTTAAAACCTCCCAATAAATTTTCATTTGGTAGAACTTGAGAAAATTGAAAATGTGTAAAGGCATTGTAAAAACTGGATAATACACCCACACAAATTATCTTAAGACCACCCTCATCAATTTTCATTCGATAGAACTGGGAAAAAGTAAAAAACTCTAAAAAGAAATGAAAAATGATAAATGAAAGGATCCATTTCCTTTTACACCGATTCCATAATTAATTTAAAATTCAGGAATTGAATATATTAGCATAGATGCATGGCATCGTAGGAGTAATTTGGAGGTTTCCAATAGAAAAAAAAAATTAGTTATCAGTAGGCGCCGCTTATTATGTTCAATGGTGATCAGCCGCTTATTATGATCGAAACAGTCCAGAACCAATTCAAACAAACTTTCTCAATGCAATTATCATCTCTTAATGTGATCATTTCTCTACCTCTATACACACACAGTTCATACATATTTCTCCTGTTTATGCTTGTTTCTGTTATCTTACTTCCAAGATAAGGACAAGACATCACGTTGATACACTTTCATAGCAGTTGTTTCGTGTCAGGCTTTAAAGATCAGTTGTTTTTCTGCATTATATTGTTCTATGGCTACTTGTAAATCAAGGTCTGATTTGTCTAATGATGAAAAAAAAAAAAAAATTTTGTCTCATTATGACAATTTGCCAAAAACGTCGCAGAGGCTTGCTGCCCAGAATGTAGGCATTGCGCAGTCTACTTTAAATGTTCTTTTGAAATAGCGTGCAAATTTGGAAGCCAGCACTCAATGTGGTAGTTGAAAATGTAAACGAGAGGGGAAGAGCCAAGCCACTGATGAAGCATTACTCCTATGGTTTCAACAGGCTACGTTACAGAATGCTCCAATCAGTCGCAGTATTCTTTTGGATAAAGCTGATGGCCTAGCAAAGAAGATGAATGAAGATTTTCAAGCTACTGATGGCTGGCTAATGCGATGGAAAGAACATCATGGTATCGTTTATAAAAAGCTCCTAGGTGAAAAAGCTGACGCTGATGAGTGTTAAGCTGGCGAATGGATGAAAACTGTGTGGCCTACCATTTCAGAGAGATTTCATCCGAATGACATTTATAATTTTGACGAAACCGGACTTTATTTCATAGCAATACCAGATTACTGTATGACCTTAAAGAAAAATCCGCATTCGGCTGGGAATGAAATTAAAGAGCGTATAACGGTTGCTCTCTGTTGCAATATGAGTGGAAGTGACAAAATGAGATCCGTCATAATTGGTAAGAGCAAAACACCCAGATGCTTCAAGGGTATTAAGAATATTCCGGTAGAGTATCATAGCAATAAGAATGCCTGGATGACTTCGATAATTTTTGAGGAACATCTACGTTGTTGGGACTCTAAACTTCGTCGAAAAATTGCCTTACTAGTGGATAATTGCCCTGCTCATCCAAACCTGGAAAATCTCAAAAATATTAAACTCATCTTTCTCCCTCCCAGTACGACTTCAATTATCCAGCCACTCGACCAAGGTATCATTAAGACCTATAAAACTTACTTCCGAAGTGATATGAGAAGAATGATCATTGATGCAATTGATGGTGGAAAAGGAAATGCCTACGAAATAGCCAAAAAAATTAACATTCTGAATGCTGTTCATATGACATTCAATGCTTGGTGTAGAGTTTCTCAAGCGTGTATTACAAATTGTTTTTGAAAAGCAGGTTTGGCTTCTGGCGGCAGTGACGATGACGATTATGATGGAAATGATTCATATGATGCAGAATTCAATGACTGGGTAACCATCGATGATGACTTGCCAGTTTATCATATGATGGATGATGGAGAAATCGCTGATGCAGTTTTAGAAGGCAGAAAGAAAGAAGCTGATAATTCTGGTGATGAAGAAGAAGAAGATGAAGAAGAAAGAATTCGCAGTAAAGAGGCCAGAAGTCCTAAATGCTGTGGATTTGTTGAGAAGAACTCTGGAAGAAAATGATGTTGGCGACCTATACTTCACAACACTCGATGAAATTGAAGCGAAATTGCTGGCTGCTTTACCGCAGAAGCAGTCAGTAATTACAGATTTTTTTTTAAAAGTGAGCTAATTATAGGTATGTACCAGTTCAAAATGTTTACATAAATACATATGTACCATATTATGTCTGAATACATGCCCATTACAAATTTCGCATTTCCAGTCTTGTTTAAAAAAAAAAATTTTTGGTTAATACGATCCTCCTCGGTTATTATGATCAAATTGCCCTGATCCCAATGTAATCATAATAAGCGGCGCCTACTGTATTTGTAAAAATAAAGTGTAAAGTGGAGAAAAAAAATAGGCTTGTTATTTTTGTTTAATTAGGACAGTAATTTGTTTTTTATTAAAAATAAAAACAAAAACAAAAACCAATCTTACGAATATGCGGGAAAACAAAACCAGACAGGGAATTGAAAGGTAAGTATATAAAAAAGTAAATTTTTGGCTCTTAGGAAGGGGAACATTTACGTTAACTTTTGGCTTAAAAATGCACATTTGTTATTTTGTTCGATCGTTACCGTTCGCTGCTGTAGTGAATTTTGTTTGTTCCTATTGGTTTGTTCTTAGGATCTTTACACAAATGAGCTAAAAAAAAGGTTGTTGTTCTTTTGATTGTTCGATATAAACCAAGCTTTACACGCAGCTTGTAAAAAAGCCTAATGACATTGTAGGAGCACACGTGCAGCTAAGATCGTGGTGGGTGCATGAGACGGACATGCTCTGTTTTGTGGTTTTTGAAGTGCCAAACTCAAATCTCAGGTAAATTTTTGGAATAGACCATTTTTGGGAACCTGAGTGGGCCCCAAAAAGAGGTCAAAAGAAAATGTTCACAAATTATTGAGTGGTATGTCGTCGAATATGTTTTTTGAGGCACTAAGCTCGAATTTCGCGTCAATTTTTGGATAAGACTATTTCTGAGGCCTGAGGGGCCCCAGAAACGGTGTATTAGAAGCAACTATTTGTAAATTATTGAGTGTTGTATCATGGTGTTTCTTGATTTCTTGAGGTGACGATTTCAAATTGACTGTTAATTTTTGAATTAAATCATTAGTTAGTCCCTCTGTGGTTCCAAAACTGGATTTGAAATTTATTTTTTATTAACTATTGGGTAATACTTTGAAGATTTATTTGCGAATTTTTAATCATCCAAATTTTTTTCCGAATGTGTGATTTGGCAGGAAATTGATGTTTTTGAAAATTAGTTTTTGAATGACTTGAAATTTTTAATTATTATGGAATTTGCCAACTGCGTTCTCTGAAGAAAAATAAAAAAATTAAATTCCTTCATTTTATGTATCTAGGTACTATATTGTAAGAGCAAGCAGTCGTGAGTGCACACAAAGTGAGACTTGTACTTACAATTAGTAAAGTTTATGGTTTCTCACTGGTAATTTCTCAAGCATGTGAAGATGTTTGCACACAACTGCGGCGGTACCTACCTCGGTACCATACACTTTTTTTTCAATTTTTAATAAAAATTACTTATGATAAAATCACTGGTAAAAACAACAGTATAGGTACCAAAAAAGGGCAGACCATGAAGGTTGAATATAATTTTTTTTTTGGCTTTTTATCTGTTTTCTAGCTTCTGGAAAATATGAAACTTCCCCAAAATCATGTTTCATTATGTCTGAAAATTTGTTAATCGTATTTATTCTTCAAATGCTCAAAGCTGAAGATTTTAGTCAAACGTAAATCGATTTTCTGAAAGCCGAAATCGAAAAGTAGAAGCTGACGAAAAAATTGGAAAGCTGTTAGCAAAAAGCAATATCCTTTCTGTCAAGTTCAAATGTCAAGAAGGTAAAGCGAAAGTTTTATCCTTTTGTTTTCAGTCCCTGGTTTGTATATTTCTGAGAAATCTGCAAACATGTACGTTTCAAATAATGAGAAGTACAAATAGAAAGAAAAAGAAGCGCTCCCTAAAATTCTACAGAGGGTTCCTCAATACTGGGTCCTTACAGCACCTCTTGTCTGAATACAGTGAATAAATTATTACTTCACAATGCTAACTAATTAGCTCTATAGTCACACGAATTTTTTTTTTTATTATTTTGACGAAATATCTTGCAATATTCTAAATCACTCCCTCCTTTGTTTTTGAAGAATTCACTTAGAGAAATTATCGGAGAGAAAAATAAATTCGAGTTTTTGGTGAAAATCAGAAATTTACTCAGACCAATGTTTTATAAACACAGTTTGATTTGAATTTTATTCTTTCATTTAAAAAATAATTTTACTGGCATGTGGATCGACAAAATCTTTTTGTAGTTATACCTATATGTGTGGAATACCTTGTTGTGAGGAATTATTCTCACCAGAAGGTAAATTCTAGAATTAATTACGTGTTCTGCCACTTCATACCATAAGTAAGGAAGAGCCAAATCTTCGGCAAACACTGACAATTTTGTAGCTTGTTTTGAGAGTTTATGTACAGGATTTGGCATATGCACACAAACACACATACGTACATGTATGTATGGTATTATGTCATCTATTGCGTCGTTTCCTGCTTCTATAAAGGTGATAAGAAACGACGCAACGCGTTTAATATCGGGCCGTGACATCACCGAGATCATTATCAGGTAATTGATCACAGCCCGTGCAATGTATCTTACCTGTACGTACGTACAGGTACAAACATACAAACGCACAAGTGTAATTTGTTTAACGTCATTGAGACGATTATTTGCCAGCCCTTTGGGGCGGTGATTGTCATCAAGGGGTGCGAGCCCCTATACCTCATACCAGTGAGTTCCTACAATATGTATTTACTTTTAGTTTTTTTAAAAGAGTCAAGATAAAAAAAAATTATCAATTTGTGGAGCATGTCACCTTAAATTTCAACCATGTGAATAAAATAACTGAGTAGGTATGATTTGGAAAAATTTCTATCAATGTTAGGCTAGTTTGATTAGGATCTCTTTTTTTTTCTTTTTTTTTTTATATGAAACTCACATGATTTCCTAATTCTCAAATACATATTTCTTGCAGAATTCTAGCCTGCAGGTGAAATTCTTTCAATAATTATTCAGAAACGTTTTTGTGATTTTCAATTGCGTAATAGGTAGATATGTTCAGTACCTAACTTAAATTAAATAGACCACAGCTATGTGTTTCTGGAGAGGACAGTAAAATTTCAATGGATGGCAGAATAGACTAACATACAAATTATGTGATGGTTGCCCACTGGTCAGATTCCAGTCATGTCTGTGCAGTAGCGTATCTAGAAATTTTTGACAGGTAAGTCAGACATAGAAAAAAAACAATATTTTTGTAGTTTTAGTATATTTTTCAAACAAAAAAAATTATTGCATCCAATGCAATGCCCGGGCCTGTGGAAAATCACCGATTCTGAGTAGTAAATCACGAACATAGGTATAGATAACTCAAATTCTTCTGCACACTTTGCACATACATATGTGTATAAATACTGTTTGTTGGTGAAGTGGACGTTGAAACTCCTGTTGACGGTAGAGTAGGTTAAGTACATACGTGTTAGAGTGGTTGCATAACCAGCTGAGGCTTTATTTTCAAATTCTTACAGTAAAAATGTTGTCATATTGATGTGTTATTTAAATACGTCAATTTTCATTAAAAAATTTGCCTCGTTTTCACTTGCAATTTTTTTTAATGAAGAAATAGCTTACTTTTTGTACCACCAAATGAAATAAGAGACTTTAACAAACAAATTGATCTAAAAAACTGCAAATTTAAGTGACTAGAAACAAAGAAAATTCAAGATGAAAATAAAAATTGTTACAAAATCTGGCGACTTTCGGCTATTTTTCGATATATTTCAGAAAAAGTCAAATACCATAATATTATGTATGGAAAATGTTGGAAAATATGCGTTCTTTCAAAAAAGCTCTGTACTTTTTTACTCGACCTACATTAGTTTCCAAGTTATTCCATTTGCGACGTGAGAAAAGTAAGAGTTCTGAAATTGGCCACTTACATTACGCCATATAAATGCCTCAAAAATATAGCATTTCGTACACTCCATTTTACTGCGCTCCCGTCGCATAAACAACCCGTAAGTTATATTTTCGGTTGTTTTAGGAGACAGCTTAACTTCAAGAATATATGGGTGGGAATTTCATGTGAAGTTTTCACAGCGTCCGTGATTGAAAAAAAGTATACAACCTTTTTTATTAATTCGTAATTTATTAATTTAATATAGGTAGGTACCGTACCTGCTAAGCTCGAACTTTAAATGTTTTTCTTGTATTACGTACCTTCAATATTTTGATCGTAGCCTTTGGTGAAAAATAACATGGCTTTGGCTGCTCTTTCTGGCGTTTTGAGAAGACCCTGACGTCCGGTATTCTCTCCCAGTGAATCCAAAAGCAGTTTATAGGAACGAACCATTTCGGGTAGAAGAACTTTTCTGATCTGAGATGTGTTTTCATGTCCTATAAAATTGAAAACTCTTACGTCATAAAATCGTACAGGTTAGGCATTAGGTAGGTACTTTATGATTAGAAAGAAAAAATTGAACTATCACGATTCGAGGTTACAAGTAACATTACCCATATACTTTCGCCAAGTATTAATTTATTATTATATTAACTTCTGGCCTTATACGAACAAGAATACCACACCTTAAATGTTTTATTTTTTGTTTTCGCTTTCATAAAGCTCATAGTGTCATGAAAAATACGTACCTAATCTTTTTGATTCATTCGTTGTACTACATTCCGAAGTACCTATTGAATGTCATTTTTTCACAAAAAATTTCTAACAAATTGGTGAAGATGAAAATATTAAATTTATACGCCCTAAAGCATTTTCTAATCACAACCCTCCACAAAAGAATTGTTTTTTCTATTTTTTTTTTTTTATTGGAAGAAACGATAAGACACCTCCACTAACCTCCTTCCGAGAAACGTCTTTTTATCTTCCGAAAATTAATGTTTATTTTTTATAAAACTTGAGCATCTCTGGAGATCAAACCTGGTAACGTTGTATTCATAATTGCTCAACTCTTCCAATTTGCTAAGAATTTTTAGAATGGAATGAGGGCGGATTCAGGGTCATATCCCAGGGAAATTCGGGTGTCAAACAACTCCCAAAGGTAAAAAACCCCTGTTATTTATATAAATATGATTGTCGAGCCGCTATTAGAGTAGGTAGGCACTGGAATATTTACATAATATGCTTTAAAACACACAAAACGTAATAATTAAAACAATTTTTATGGCCGCTCCGCTCGCGAAATTGTTTCAGTTTATAACAACCTCCTCCTCTTGAGGTACAACTTGCGTACGACGCTAGGAAAAAGGTGGAGGTCGACTTTTTTTTTTTTTTTGGTCGAAATTTTTCGGTCCCCACAGATGGTTTGACCAAAACCGTTTAAATGCCATTAAGTAAAGGAAGTGAGATACAAATTTTTTCGTTAACAGACCGTCTAAATTGTAACCGATATTTTTAATACCGGCTTCATCAAGAAAATCAAGGAGCCAAGATTTAATAAGGTTATCATTGCATAATTAATCTTGTTTCTTATCAATAAAAAGATCGTTTAATCAAAGAATTTCACTAATTGGTTTGCTTTTAAAAATAAAATAAAAATAAAGTAAGTATAGCTTGTAATTGCAAAATTGAGATATACCTACAGACCAAATTTGTTTTCAAAACAGATAAGAGGTAATAAAGTGATAAAGTGAAAGAGGAGATCGCGTTGAGGCTAACACTTTGACTGTATAAATAACTATAATTATATGGACTGAGCTTACTACGTGTGGTAGATACTCCGAGGTTGAAGACAACATAATAAGTATTATTGGCGGAAGGTGATTTTTATTGTGAAAAGTGTGGCATTACAAAATGTTCCGTTTTGATTGAAAGATTACTGATTCATTTCTCAGCTGTTCGAGATTTTTCAAATATGAATGATTTCAAAAATCGTAAGAACCTTATTCCAATGATAGGCACTTATTCATAATATTATAATATAGGTACAGATATTTTGCCTTTACATTCTTATCACCATGCCCAGTCCATATATAGTTATATAAACTGCGCTCATTCATGTTTCTGAAGATTAATAATAAATACATCAAAAAACAGAAAGAGATGTAGGGGAGACTGGGGTACGATGGAATAAGATTACCATGGACAAAAATGACTTTTCTTTAATTTTTGGACAAATTGGTCCCATAGAATTACGCATCATACATTTAGTAAATACTTCATTCATTACTATGTTATCCAGTTTGTTATTCAAATATTCTTGCAATGTTTATCAAAATTATACTAACAGTAAAATTTTATTAACTCACAAAAAGTGTGAGAATGGGACAGAAGTTGAGCATTCAAATTTTTGGATTTGTTTCAAAAAAGTTTAATAATTAGTAATTATTTATCCAGAGTTATCACTATGCAAAAACACTTGAATTAATAATCAGCTTCAAGTTCACATTGATTGGCAGCAGTTTGGAACAAAGATATTAAGTTATGAATTTAATTTGTGGGTTACTTACTCTACAATTTTGCTTAGGTATGTCAAAAATTAACTGTTGGTTAGGTACCTTACGCAGTAACTTCAGAACATATTAGAAAAAAAATTCTATGTATACTCATCAATTTTAGCGTTTATTCTTGAATTTTTAATTGGATCAAAAAATTTAAGAAGGCCTACGAAAACTGTAACGCCATTAACAACTGAAAAAAAAAAGAGAAATGTAGAAACTGTTTAGAGAAAATAACACATATAATCTGCTTTATTCTGTTTTTACTGGTAAAATGCAGTTTTCTACAGATATGTTATCTTTTAACACTATGAAATACAAAAAGTTCTATTTTTCAGGCTCAAACTATAATCCAAAATTTTTAGACATATCTGTCAGCTATCTGCAGAGAAGTTTGCGGTGCAAGAATATGCTTAAAAATTTATTAAAGGAATATAGAAAATATAGTCAAAGGGATAATCAGAGCCTACTTCACTTGTTAAGCTGTGAAGTGAAAATGGCAGCATTGCAATTTGATAAACCAGGAACTAATTTAGAAAAAAATTTTCGTATTAATTTAGTCTGAAAATCAGCTGGAAATCATGTGAAACATACAAATTTTGGGTTTTTTGGTTAATTAATTTTTAATTTTTTTTAAATTCGACAAGAATAAGGTACTTTTAGTCTTTTTCTTTTTTTGTTGATTCATCCATATTTTGTTGTCATTCTGTTTAATTCAGTCTGGATTCTGTCACTAACTACCTTAATTTGTTTCAGATTAACAATAAAATTTTGATTCCCAATTTGAAACTGACAAAATTTTTTCCAACTCATAAACCCAAATGTGCTACAAATTAGTACACAGTGTAAGAATGCTGTACTTAAAAAGTTACTCAACTGGGAGAGGGAGAGTTGTGGTTTGTAATTTTTTATTTTTCGGTATTTCATAGTAAATGAAAACAAAGTTAATCAATACTTAATTTCTTAGCTCCAAAAATTATTTACCCATATGAAGGAATTTGTAGGTTTTGTCGGTTCGAAGAATCAAACTTGGCACCTACATATTTGCCAGCTAAAAGCAATGAACTTAACCACACAGCCATCTCACTGCCAACTATAACTGGCAAATGTATTTTGTATTAGGTAAGGTATGGCAGTTCTCATAGAATTGGATGACAATTCACTGACCTAAAGCATAAAATGGCTCAAATTTCTTACATATCCTGATCCTACAGTCATGTTATCCAAATTACATTATAATGACCATTACAGTCAATTATAGTTACTTTGTAATAAAATTCCCTAGACCAGCAGGTATTGTTTCTTTATTAATCTAATTTATATACTGTTTTGGAGAGATTTAAGATCCAATCATGGTATGGGATGAGATACTGTGAATAGCTGTTTTGGTTTAAATTTTTTAAATTTCCATTGTGCATACAACGGGGTTGTAGCAATAATACTTTTGAACTGTAGGTTGGCTATTCCGGCATTGTTTATTATTATTTTAAAGTGAACTCTGGTAAGATTGAACGTAATTTTGCTGTATGATATGTTCAAGGTAAATGGATTAGTGTCGTAATAATTATTTTGTTTCTTAACAGTTGTAAGTAGGAACTGTTTCATGGTGGCGTGTGCCCATCCCTATTGGCATATCGCCATATCACCACCCCTGTGAAACATTATAGACCTGAAGATAGACAAAGAAATTAGTATAGAGGTACTAAGATTTCTCTTCAAAATGTATAAAATATCTGGACAATCGCATTTCACGCTTGTAGGCTGCATACATACATGATGTCCGCAATAACAAAAATGAATCATTAGAGAAGTAATGTAAAACACTGTGATCTAAACCAATTGTTATCTATTATGAGTCTTTACATAATTTGGGCATCGTCTTCACCAAATTTCAGACGTCAAACCTAATGCTTTTTCAGACACCTTATTTGATAGGGTATAAATTTTTATAATGTGGAGAGTAAATTTTAAAAAGACGAAATACCCTCATTACTAGTCTCAATGGATTTGAAGAAGGCAAGAAAATTTAGACAATACTCTCATAAATATGTGAAATAGTAAGAAGGAAAAAGAACCGAAAAATATTGAAAGAACACTAAAAATGGGCTGAACATTTGGTTAGAGTCTTTAATTTCAAGTTTGTGGAAAGTACCAGAATGAGTCCAATCACAATGACTATAAATTACAATTATCAAAATTTTTCTTCACACTCCGATTTATCAGTGCGCCGAGGAGATCCTATGAAAAAATGAGTACCATACAAACTTTGGACTTGATTCCCCCCCCCCCTCACAAACAAATAAATGAATACATTACTGACAAGTACCATTTGAAATTGGTTAGATGGGAAAGTGCCTTCATTTCGAGGTAAGATAAGCTAGAATATGAATTCAAAGAAAAAAATGGTTCTCTTATGGAGAATTTTAAATAAAGTACCAATTAATTCAATTTTGAGGATCGTGATAGATGTAACGGTCGGGCAGAATTGAAATCACTTATTACAGACACTATCTTGACTCGTCGAGAAGAAAGAATAAATAATTATTTTAAAAAGCCAAATTGATAAGATTCTTAGAAGGCACACATCACATTTAATCAAATATATTTTCCTGGTTGCTTGGGGTATTGGAATATAATTGTTTCAACTGCGGAAAAGGAACGTGTGACAAAAGATACTAGGCTAAAAAAAATTTGAAGGGCTGGAGAAAACAGGAAATTATCAAAAATCGGGTTATTTCTTCTATAAATTTTTTTTTTTCAATCCTAAGATATATAGGGAATTAACAGATTAACTAATTAATTACTTTAGGTGAAATGTTCGAGGGGTTTATGACCACCCTCACAATAGTTACTCTTTCGCACTAATATATGTTCTTTGGTACGTTTTATGGAGCATTAAAAAAATTAATAGATTTCAGCCTACTGATGAAGATCATAGTAAATTGAAAATGATTATGTTTAAGTATTTTGTATGAGTACATAAACTTCGACCACCGTGGTGTGTTAATAATAATGATAAGAAATGAGACATGCTGTGGAATACCTTGTCGTGAGAGATATTCTCACCAGAAGGAAATTCTACAGAATTTAAGCGTGTTCAGCCACTTCGTACACAAGTACGGGTAAGCCAGAACCAGACCAAACACTGGTGATTTTAGAGCCGGTTTGGGTGGTTTATATATGGCTTATTTACACGCACACAAACACACATACGTAGGATAATACGTACGTTAATGAGAATGGCCAGGTAAAATCATCCCCTATTGAGATAAGAGATGGTTGGCTGCTTCGTGTACAAATTGTGACATCATCTTATTATGTCACGATTCAGTACTCGTACATTACCTGCAAGTACGTGCAGGTAATTACGATCAAACGTATTTTGTGTTGTTTAACATCACAAGGACGATTATTTGCCTGCCCTTTGGGGCGGCGACTGTTGTCGAGGGGTCCGAGCCCCTTTTCCTCATACCAGTGAGTCCCCACACATGCCTTTCCTCTATATTTTCCTTTTCCACATTGTAAATACAATTAAAATATCTTCCTCAGTATTTTCCTTTTCCTTATTATAAATAAAATTAAAATATTATAATTACCTAACGCTAGGATCTATTTAATTTAACGCTTTTGATTATAATCACTCATCATTTACAATATTATAATAAGTATGGTACATATGGACTAGGTACTGTTATAATGATTATTAAATTCTAACATAGCATTTCAAAAAACATGCCCGATGATGTACAACACAAGAAAACATGAGAAATCAAAATTTGATCTACTTTTGAAGAACCTAGTTGTGTCAAAGAGTGGGTCGAATGGAAAAATGAATGTTAAATTCGAACTCGACGCCTCAAAAAACACATCTGATGATGTATCACACAATAAAACATGCGACAAATCAAAATTTGGCCTCTTTTGAAGCTTTTGGGGATGAAATAATGGATGAATGAAAAAAATAATTGTAAAATCTGAAGTTTGCTCTTCCAAAAATATACCCGATGATGTGTACACAATAAAATGTGAAAAGTTAAAATTTAGCCTCCTTCTAAAGCTCTTGGAGATGGAAGAATGTGTCGAAGGAAAAAAATAATTATAAAATTTGGACTTGGCTTCTCAAAAAATATACTCAATGAAGTACAAAATAAAATATGAAAAGTCAAAATTCAGCTCTCTTTGAAGCCACTGGGGTCGAGGAATTGGTCGAATGAAAAAATAAACGTCAAATTCGAAATCAGCGCCCACAAAATATGGCTAATGATGTATCACACAATAAAATATGGGGAGTCCCTTCTGCAATTTTCATTTTTTTTTCTCGTATTCTGGGTCTGGTTGATTTTTCTTAGCCTTTTTATGAAGATTTTTGAAGAAAGTCAACTTATTAAAATTGCCTGGTATTCGGACCCACGAGTGGGAGTGGATACATTTTTCGTTTCATGATCGTCTGATAATTTTGGCACTATTTTTGAGAATTCATTTTGTTTTATATGTACCCCCTCTTGCTTTGAGTCCATATCTGACCCATGGTCCGTCCGTTAGGTCAGTTTATATGCATTTTTTATCAAATAGCGTACTGGTCGCAATTTTCAATCGATAAGCCTGAAATTTGGTATACATATGTGTTTTATATCAAGGACAATACCTATTAATTTTGGTTTGAATATACTTTATGGTACGTTTAATAGGGGAGATTTTTTGCATTTTTGGCAGATTAATGGCTTTAAAACGAGTAATTTTCAAGCTATTATCACAAAATTTGGTACAGGGATTAATTTGAAGTATATCTAACATGTGTCGAAATTAGGTTCTTATTGGTATTATGGTTCATTACCTGAGGCTGTTGAAGGGGCCTCTTTTATCCGCCTGGAGAGTTACAATTTTTTTCAATACTCTGAAAATTATTTTTCATTTAAGACAAATTTTTCAGTTAAAACAATTGACCAAACTCAGCCCAATATTTCAAAATTTTCTCATAAACTTCGATTTTATTAGAACCATCCCAACCATTATATGGTCTTATTTAGCAGGTTTGATTAATAATTAATTATAAAATATTTTAAAGAAATGATACGAAATCAGTATATTTTATCGCATCCTTCGTATTTTCATGATATTGATAAATGTTTGCAAAAAAATAAATATTTTATATATATATTACTTTATTAGAAGAATATTGGTGGTAGAGGTGATTTTAAAACAAAGAAAGTAGTTTCATGAGGTCAAAATTAACAAAGAAACCTGCACAAAAAGGAATAAGGCAAAGTATCAGTTGTTGATCAGGTGTGTCTACTATTGATCACTGTTATTTTCAACTACAAATCGTCTTAATCTGGTCGGTGTGCGGTGCCACCTTTGACTATATATATATAGTGCTATGAATATGGACTACTCCGACAATTGAAATAAATATCTGCATGAATGGAGAAAGGAAAAAATATGCAGATAAGGGCGTTTTCATTCATTCTTAAACGCTGATTGGCTAATTTCCTCATTTCCTGCATACCCATTCCTTAATTTCCTTTCCCATACCTTTGGTCACAAATTTTTTGTGATAGGTACTAAGGGCTAGTTTCACAATATATTGTAATTTAAACCAAGTTTAGAATTTAAACAAGGTTCAATGGTAAAAGATAGTTTTACAATCCACTGAACAGAGTTTTAACCGTCGTGAACAACAGTTTACGTTTATTACCGGATTTTCATGAGTTAACTGCGGGTTCAAGTTTTTCATTTTATCTGGTTTATCATGAAATTTTTTTCTATTGATCAATTGAAAATTTATATGATAGCTGAACACTACCCAATTCTTAAATATCGTTGAAATAATATCACTTCATCAGTTAGTCATTTATTTTATTTTGAATTTCAACATCATAAATTAAATTTCGACCAATAAAAATTGAATATTTCGTGAAACGTTTCAAAATTTCAAAACAACATAAACATCAATTTAGGTGAACCACAACTGATATGCATTGGTAAAACCAAACAAACTTTGAACCAAATTTTGATTTTAGGACATTTTCTGTAGGTATCTTGAATTTTTCCAAAATGGCCACCAGCAAATTTAATGTACACATGTTATGGTATATAGTCCAAGGGTGACATTTCACATTCCACCAAAATCATTATTGGGGTGATATAGCCTCTCAAAAACACTGATCAACAACTGGCACTTTTCCTTATACAAATAGACACTATAACTAGGTACATTTTGTATTGGCTAATATCAGTGCACATTATAACTGTACGCATTAGCGTAGGTAGTATAGATAAACAAAAGTAGGTAATTAATAAAAGGAGTAATAATTTTTTTACAGGTTTTCTATGAAAATCTAAATATGTATTTAATTTTCATCTCATAAAACAACCTAGTGATGGGGCTGGATACATTTTTTGTTTCACTAACCAAAGAAAACTTTGGCACTGTTAGCTCAAATTCTCAAATTCAATTGGGTATTACCATAGTATAGGTTATAATTTTTGTCCATTAGTCATAAAATTTGGTAGGTATGAACATTAGTACTGAGCCAAAAACCATACCTATTGATTTCGGAGCAGATCGGCCAGATATGGTACTTCCGATTGACTATGTTAGATTTAATTTTGATTTTGGGCTTTAAAATACGTAATTTTTAATCAATAGCTGGGGTCATTCTATAAAAAACGTGATAATTCACCTAATTTTTTTATTTTTTATTTTATTTTTGATAATTTTTTTTTTCGTGAAATGTTAGTATACCTTTACTGGAGTACATTAAATAACATTGGGCATACAGAAAATTCATTGAAAGTGGAGCAGGATGGGCCATAATTTTATTTGACCACAACTAAGGAATTCTCAAAAAAACATCAAAAATATATAATTTAAAGAAGTATTTTCACTTACATACTATTTGGAGTTGGGAGATGAAATAATAATATAATTAATTATTCAAATATTGATTAGGGACATTTAAAACTGAATTGGGAAGGAAAGATATAATTGTTCACAGTGATGGAAAAAATCACCTGAAATAGAATTTTGACCGTCACTGATAACTTCCTGAATGATGAAAACATATGTCACAGTAACCGATATACCTAAATCCACATTTTATTAATACAATTGAATTTTTCCAATTATAAATGTTGTCTGACAAATTACTATGCATTATTATGAAATATTTTTGTATACTATGTATTTTTCATTAAAATTTCTTAATTTAATAAACTTACTATGGAAAACTGGAAACTTAAAGGGTGAGTGATGTTGTTTCACTGATAACAAATCAATGTTACTGCTTGGAATATTCACAAATATAGAAAAATAAGACAATAGGAACAGTTTTCAAAGGAGTCTGTATTAATGTCATAAGCTTCAAACGTTATTTTGGTACTACCAACTTACATTTGAAAGTATCCTCTTTAATGGTACAGTATTCACTTATACCAACATTCAGTAACAAAATGTAAAAAAATATCTTTTTATTAAAAACATGGCAGGGACTATCGTGGGCGTAGCCTATGATTCCTTCACACACCTGGTGGGCATTTGGAGAACTCCTGTACTGAAGAAATGTAGATACAGGAGGACTGGGCTGAGGAGGTCGCCGACAGTCGTTGTCAGACATCAGGTGCAAGAAGGTGTGTGACAACGAACTCTTTTATAGTCCTTGGACGTTAAATACGCTATTATTACATAAGTGCCGAATCATAGTGGTCCTCTACCACTATAGGGACTTCCAAGGTGATGAAATTCTAGACATATTAAAATGATATTAGGGTGAGGGAAGTGCGAAAGTACGTTATTGCTTATGATTGAGCAAGATATAGAGTAAGTCATTTACAATACAATAAAAAATAAATTTTCACTAGAATGAATAGTAGATCAGATATTATAGTGAGTTGTTCATAGAATGACCCAGCTTCCAAATTTAAATCAATCATTATTTATGATTTACACTAACTTAATAGTTGCTAATTTTGAGTGTAATTTTTTTTTTTTTAAACCTGCAACTTCTAGTGTAGTTTGCTACCCTAAAGTTTTCCATATTCCCTACTCTTGACAAATCCAGATAAAACTAAATATAAGGTCACGGAAATTCTTAAAATTTTTATATTCGCGTATCAAAAAGTCCGGTGATGGCTTTAAAGGTACTGCCTTATTTAAGCCAACCTTTAGGTTAAACAAATAATGAGATCCGGTGGAGGGCAAGGTTGCGAATGGATATTAAAATAAGAAAAAAATACCTTTGATTTATAACTTTTTTTCATTTTTATTTGTTTAAACAGTAATATAAATATATGCCCACCCTAGGAAAGGCTTCGGGCGGCGCCATATAACAAGTAGACGGGCAAACAGAAAAATTTCTAAAATTAATAAATAGGGTCACAATATCATATTCTATAGCATAACTCCATAAACTTCATTTCAGGTTTAAAAAAAAAACAAAAAAAAAAAAACGAACTTACAGATAGAAAGAAGTCAGAAGGTATATTTTTAATTTCGTACACTCGTGTAGATAAGGAGGCTGATAAAACAAATTGGTATTTAAAGTCAATAAAAAATTAGCCGTTATCGTTGGATGGCAGTCTGTCTCATAATATTAATTTAATGAAACTCTCAAAATTGTCAAGTAGACGAAATTTATTAGCAGTATGATGAAACAATTCGTTAACATCGTGTTAATTTGTGACCATTTTAGAGAATACACATTTTACCACCCAGGCAAAAAAAAACGTTCATTACACAAATCTGAGCAAGAAACGAATCATAGCACAGGTGTTACGAAAGTGAAATTAAATAAGACAAAAAAAAAATCAAACAAAAAAAATAATCTAAAACTTTTTTATTTTTTTATTTTTTTAATGATAAAATTGTGAACCAAGATAAGAAGTCAAATAATGTGAAGAGTATTGAAGCGATGCGGGTAAAAAAAAAAATTAAATTAAAATAGTCGAGTGAGCATCATTTTAAAAACTAGAACAATAAAAATATAATACATACTGCGGGTATAAATTATAAAAGATGAGCAGAACAATGTCAGATAGTGATTAAATAATGAAATGAAACTCGTACGATCGCAATTTTAACAAAACGATAACGTAATTAAAAGAAATAATTAAAAAAAAAAAAAAAAATTACATAACCTAGAGAAGTTAGCAGAAGGCGAATAGTGATCGAAGACGAGGACGACTAAGCTGTTTTTAATGAAAAATTAATATTATTTACGACATCGCAGATGATAATAATAATGCCCAGAACGCCATCGGCGCTTGTATAAACCTTTTACCGTTTAGTGACCTAGAATTTTTTTTTTTATTGTTCCCATGCTCTCGAAAAATAATTTTTTTTCTTGTAGGTACTTTTTTTTTTTTTTAATCCTTATTTGATTCATTTAAAAAATTTTTAACTTTTTATAAAAGAAAAAACATGGGTTTAATAATAGAAACCAAAGGATAATGAAAGTGCTAGAAAGAGTGAAAAATTACTCGATACGGATTGATTATAAGTAAACTGAAATAATACATAATTCAACAGACGAAAAACGTGTTTTCAATTCGAGAAGAGTAGTCCTTGAACCATCCTTATTGCAGGGATTTATTTCACCATTGGCTGAACAGAAAAAAAAAAAAAACTGTAGCGCAGCAATACTTCGCGAGAAAACCCAGTTTACCAATTTACATCTACAATTCGAAAAACAAACTTGAATTCCAAATGCGCGAAAAAATTTCAAAATACTTACGATAATTGTTCGTATTCAATGAACGTATCAATCTATCGAAATTTCATTGCTATAGTTTCGAGTAAAATTAGTAAAATAACCCCTTGCGCCGTAAATATGAAAAAGATGCTTCAAGCAACACAGACGACTTGCTTTTCTCCAGCAACTTTTTTGGTTTTTATATTTTCCTCGGAAAATACTGAATCAATAGGCACCAAACTCGTATCAAACCTGGTCTTACATAAGAACTACATTTCGTGAAAATTTTAGCCCTCTCCCTTTTGTAGTTTTCTCAGAATCGTGAACATAAATTTTAGACGATATATGTTATTTATGTATACTAACGTAAAAAACATATAGGTGAAAAATAGAATATGGTTCCAGTCGTTTTCTTTTCTCATAAAACGGATAATTTTTATCATTCATACTCCTAACCTTTTTCCAAGGACAAGTTTAATACTCGTTTACAAGCAAACTGAGTAAAAATACGTACATGTACGGTAAGTGCGTTGGCTACTTCAATCCAAAACTTCTGTCACTATAAGGTGATATTCAGAATATGTATATATGTATTTTTGCAACACTGTCGATGAAGTAAGCAATTGGTGATATATGAAGAGGATGATTTTAAAACAATGTATAGTAAATTATTTATGCACCGTTTTTAAGTAGGTTTTCTTTAGAAAATTTACTTATTACGCTTGGTGCCTTATTATCCCCCAGTGTTGGGGATGGATACGTTTTTCGTTTCATGGCGTCAGGAAAATATTGGCACCAATAACTCAAATTCGTGTGTGTGTGTGTGTGTGTAAAAATAAATATGTCAATTTTTTATTCCCACGGTACAGGTCAGTATTTTGGTCAGATAATCACGAAATTTTGTACGAACATTTGTACTAAGACAAGGACCAGACCTATGATTTTGGCACGGATCGGCCGGACAGTACTTCTCGTGCAACCATTTTTATTTTTATTCGGGCTATAAAATGCTCAATTTTGCATCAATAGCCACGAAATTCGCAGTAAATATTTATCATTATTTATTGCACAACGCTATCAATTTTAGCCTGAATCGGCCGGACGGTACTTCCGGTACTACTATTTTCGTTTTTATATTGATCATAAAATGTGCAATTTTGAAACCATATGTACGAAATTTAAAACAAATATTCATTATAATTTATTGTAGCATGCTACCAATTTTTGTGCGGATCGATCGAACGGTACTTCCGGTAAAAGTTTTTATTCTAATTTGCGCGAACGTTTAATTTTACCAAAATTATCCACATACTCATGTTTTTATTTTTCTGTATTTTATAAATTTATTATATTTCTTTAATTTTATTTGAAATTATACGATTATTTACCATACTTTATCATCTTAATTAATTTTTCATTTCAAGAAATAATGCTTTTAAATTTTACATTGTCTAATATTTCGTCAGCAACTAATAAATTTCATACAATCATAACAAATCACTTACGCATATGAACTTACAAACAATTAGTGTGACCATCAAAATTCTTAATTCTTTTTTCGCGAAAACCTACTTTTTCTAGCGAGGCTTATTGCACTAAAGTTTTTTACTTTATGCCGGAACTTGCGTGGAGAAAATTTGGGGTTTTTCCCTTCACGTGGAACTGGTGTAACCCCCGCAAACATCATGTTGTGTGAGGAAGTTCAAGACTTTTCGACAATTTAAGTTTTTTTGAATTCTACTTTACAAAATAAAACAACCTCTTTAGAGAACTGGTTCAGCACTTTTTTAAATAGAACAGTTTATTATCAAAAAGTATCCTAAATGAAATCAAGTTGATATTGTCCTCGAATTCCCGCCCGGTTAGACTATTTAGAGCAGCAAAATTTCAGATAGGCATTTGAAGGATCTTAAAAACATAAGGCCTACATACACAAACAATAAATTAAAGGTTCACAGATTTTTCACAAATTTGCATGATTTTTAGTGCATAAAGATTTTATTGCAATTTATTTTAAATTTTATGTTAAAAAAAAAAGAAAAGAAAAGAAAAGAAAAGTTAAATTATGCTGTGGGGATAATACTTGTAAAAGGTATAGGGGCTTGTACCCTTTGACAACAGTTGCCGCCAAAAGGCTGACTTATTTTCATCTCCATGAGGTTAAACAAATAGGTACACAAACGTTTGTATGTTGTTACCTGTATGTACATACAAGTAAGATACATTATTTGGACCATGACGAATTACCTGATAAAGATCTCAATTTTACAGCTGGTACCAAAAGCGCTGTGTTGTTTCTTATCACCTTATGGAATAGGAAATGACGTAAGATTATGACATAATATCATATGTATATGTGCATATGTGTATCTGTGAGTGTGTGTGTGCCAAATCCACTATATAAACTCATGGAACTAGCTAAAAAATTGTCAGTGTTTGCCCAGGATTTGGCTCTCCCATACATTCATGTATGATGTGACAGAACACACAAAGCTGTTGATTACCTTCTATGTGGGAATATACTTCTTACAACAAGGTATTCCACATATAAGTACTTTTGTTATTTTCATAAACAAATTTCTCAATGCTAATCTTCTCAAATTTTACATAGAATTTGAGAAAGCAGCTGAACATCGTGGAATCACAGATATAAGTTGAAAAATTCATGGCCCTTTTCAAGCTATCATATGTGGAAAGAAGAGAGCAATCTGTATAAGTACTCGCCTTTGGAAATTTTTTAAAATTTTGCAGTTTTGTTTGCATAGTTAGATAAAAATGTTAGGTAATTTCTGATGCCAAAAATTGATATTTGTGCGTGTCTCCAAAAGAAGATGTCTAGTAGTACTAATAAATAAATTACATGATCTCTTTATATGATAAATAAATGGTCATATAAATGATTAAAAACAAAAAAATTAAAGAACACAAATAGTTTCCAGAAAATATTTCAAGGGAAGCAAAGAGTGAGAAAGAAAATTTAGTAGATATTTGATGTAGAAAGAAAAGGGAGGGACAATTTTACGAGTCTCAATCACAAAACTATAAAAATTTTTCTTTCCTCTAAAGCTTTAACTAAACATTTTCTTCATGAAAAACATGGATCATTTTCAGTGATTTAAAATAAAATGCTTAAAAAATTTATCAACGAGTCTTTGGTTGCGCAAGAGTCCAGTTTCCTTTCAAAAATCTCAAGTTTTTCTCAAATACATTGAAAAAATTAAATTTTTGACAAAAACTTGAGCTATTTATCCTTTACATAATAGATAAGGATTAGTCGAGTTTAAAGTGATACTGTAACGATATAATTCTACTCATAGGCCCATATTCACGAATGTCACTTAAACCTTCCTTCACTTTAACTTCACTTAAAAATTACTTTTGGTACAATTTTGTATTTAAGAGTGTGGTAACATTTTATTTTTACATTGGAACTCTCATAAGAGTTACAACGTTACCACATTTTCAAGTACAAAATTGGGCAAAAAGAGTTTTGTAAGTGAAATTTAAGCGAAATGAGGTTAAAGAGACGTTTGTGAATATGGGCCATAGTCATATAAGTCATACTCATTACACCCTGTATAATTTCACGGGCTCAACAATCAACCTACACGTGAAACAATACATACATTATCCATCTCACTCACACAAGTCATTTCATATACCTAACATAGTCTAAATCTTATTAGGTAGACATATTTATTACCTTTTATGGTATTAAACTATTGTCTAAGTTCCTGGAAAGAACTAGTTCATCATCTTGTTACTCCTAACGTCATCTTTCATCATTCTCATAATTACCCGCTCATTTTAGTTTTACAATTACCTTACTTTAAGAAATATCATGTGCAACTACTTCTGAATTAACCAAGATACGTTAAGGATCTCTCTAGTGGTGGAAATTGCAATAATATAATATTACTTTGTACTTGTCAAAATAATTGTTAATTGAAGTCATTTGAAGTACACAGATTAATTGTCAAAGTTGAGTTTTATTATATTAATTTTCAGTCGATTAATGTCGCTACCGATACCTTACACCATCTCCTACTTTCCTTTAATTTTTTAAGCATCAGTCATTCAGAGGTACAGGTATATGCCTGATTCTGATAAAAGCATTCATTTAATAATGGTTGATCAAGTCTGAACGTACCTTCGTACCTTTTAATGGTTTATAAAGCCGCGATAACAAAAAAAGTAAGGAGTAGATGTTGTCATAAAAAACGTACCACTGTGATAGGTAATAGGGTATTCCTGGTCCTAGCATTCGTGAGATGATGGAGAGATGAGTTAGGTTTTTTGTTGATCAGTGGTTCGAATCCCAATACTGGCAGGATACCTAAAATAACTTTTGATTTCGTTTCAACATTTTCATGTGTTTTGAATTTGGGTTTGTTGGATACCGGGTAAAATGGCAAAAATGAGTTTTCTAAGGAAGTTTTGCTGCACTTGAGTTTTTTTTTTTTTTTTGAAGTTTGATCCTTTAGCTGTGGTTGAGGTTTAAATTTTCGATGACATCAGTAGGTGTTTTGAACATTAGATAATGTCGTTTGACTCGATGGGCATTTATTCAACACGTAGGGTTACCTATGCGTTATTACTGTTGCTGTTATCAGTAGATTATCTCTTTTTCTAACAATATATTGATATCAATTTTTTTGTATTATAAATTTATTTGGTTAAAAATCTTCATTACAAATTAGTGAATATTGTTAAAAAGTTAATTGATTAATCGATTAGAAAGTTTGAAGATTACATTCCTATACTGCTTTGTATACCCTACATTATCATCCTAACAGTGTTTAGCTTCAATACGCAATCAAGTTGATGTTATCAATCGGTATGTTTAAATGGTGATCTGAATTAATTATTAAAAATTAACTTTTACAATGCCTGGCCTATAAAACCTGAATGTGGATTATCCATAACATATTATTAAATATTGTTGCCATTCGTTAAAAAAACATAACATCAGGTAGGCTTCATTGAAATATTCATTCCGCATAAAAAGTATCTAATATAGGTTTTTATTTAGTACCAATACCTGCACATGATGTATGGAATCAAGTGAAGACCTAAATTTCATTTCAGATATAATTATTAGAAAGATTGAGAATTTAAAACCACAACAGATAGGCAGGACCATTATAGTATGAGTGTGCCAAAAATGTGAACTAACTAATTTTGAAAATAAAAATTATGGTAAATGGTTCGACTGCCAAAGTGTTTAATGATACTAACGAAGCAAGATTAGTTTACTGGAAATATTTCTCTAGTAAATTTTACAAATTGCAGGAAGGGAATAGATGATACAAAATTTCTAATGGCACTGTTATAAAAAACACATTCAAGCATAGTTCTATTATTTCTAAAGAAAATATTGATATTCTTATATCAGCAAATTATAGTTCCCTATCGAGATTCAAGCAGTAAATGTAATAGGTGTGATAATTGAAAAAAAAAATGAAAATGTTTAATTTATCAGTAACTAATTTTTGTCTCTTTTTTTAGGTTGAAACGTTAAGTTACCTACCTACATTATATTTGTTATCTACATAACGAGCCATGGAGTCAAAATAAATGTTACTAATAAGGGTTAAATCTTAATTGTCATTCAATAAGACTGGAACGTGGAACAAGAATAATTAATTGTGAAGATAATAAAAACTGGTGTAGATTTTTGTAGAAACTGGTCGAGTGGTTCAGCCAGTAGACTGAAAAAAATTTAACATAAACAACTTAGAATTATAAACACGATGTTTATAATGTGACAAGTGGCAGGGATGTAATGCTACAATAAAAGAAAGCAAATTCAATATTTAATATTATTCTATAGAAAGAAAAGAACACAAAAAAAAAAAATGGTTTCATCGCATACAAATCAAGTATCAGAATAATTCTTTTTGAATTTGAGACATAATCGCGAATAATACATGATTAAAATTTTTGATTGCAATTTTTCAAAAGACATGACCCGGCCGTAGGGCGTTAATATTAGGCTAGTATTTTATAAATCGCAGTAGTGAGTAGAATAAAAGCTTACAAAAAAACATGTATGACATGGTAGGTTTGACGTAAGGTAGGTGAGAGTGCGCGAAGGTCGAACTGCAGATGGATATGAGGCTTTGTCTCCCATTAAACTATTCAAAGTTTTATTCTAGCTTCGCCTCTAATGAAATGAATCCGGTTTTCCCAATAAAAATGGCATATACTATAAGGCCTTCATGTAATGTGGTGGTTCGTTAACGTGCAAAGGTAAGATCATCTGCAGGGGTATGAGGGCATACGTTTTATTTAAGCTTCATTACTGGTGGGGGTGGCAATTACTTAAATAAAGAGGAAAAAAAGTAAAATTTTGTTTTTTCAATAAAAAATATGCCTTTCAACTAGCTACTTATGATTTAAGTTATTTTAGAAGAGGATATTTTGGTTTGGTTCGTTTTAGAATTTTGGTTTGTTATTTTGTACTTGTAAAAATATTTTTAGAATAGGTATATTTTATTCGGAAAATTTCGAAATATGATTATTTTTTAAAAGGGACTGGCTTAAATTGATTCAGTTAAAATGAGATGTTTTGAAGGAAATCGCAGTTCACGTGGCTAGTCTATTTGTGCCCATATTTTAGCAGGTCAGTATAACATTTCTGAAGTGCTTTTGTCTCGTATCACTTTTTTATGGTTATTTTGCCTGGGTACAATTGGTTATCGAGTCGTGTGATCATATTTATTTCGGCCGATTGAAAAAGTTTTATTATCCACTCGACTCGGTGTGTGTAGGTATTTTAAAAATTTTCAAGAATTTTAAAATTTTTCGTAGTAAGTACTTACGCTAGAACGTTGCTCGCACTAAAAACAATGTAAGACTCGTGTACTTAAGTGGTATCAGAAAAACTAACAATTCTCATCGATAACATATTAATTATAAGTAGTCAGTTTCTTACGTAACCGTTTCAACCTAAGTACACCAGTAAGAATTACCGTAGATACTATAATGATGAGAAGTTATACATAGGTAATTATGTAGGAATGTTAATAAGTTGTATTACGTAGGTACTCTATATCGGTCTTGCATTCGGCGGCAGATAAATTCACAAGTTCAAGAACTTTTACAGTTAGTTCATAATTATACTTGTAAAGTTTATATTGCGTGTAGCCTAGTTCATTCATTTATATGTTATCCATTTTATTCAAAAAATTTATGTTTATATAGGTACTACCTATACCTATATCAGACAAAATATTATCACTTACATAGAGAAATTTTTTCTCAGAAGCTTTATATCCAAACATAAATCAAAGTTAAATGACCTAAATTAATTTTTTGATTAGTAGATCGAGTTCAAGAATTGTTTTATTCGTGATTCGTCTTAATCGATGTAGTTACCTGCGTCGAAAATATGATAACGTCATTATGCAGAAAATAAAATTCATTTTGAATAACAAAAACTTTCAAGGAAATTAAAAGTCATGATCGTTCTCGATTTTAATCTAATTTTGTTCCATATGAATTTCCTTATCTTTGACTGGATAACCAGTTTTTGAAAATAGAAATAATATAGGTAGTGCGAAGGCTGCACTAAATTCGCAAAAAATTATATTTCTCGGAAAGTTACGTTTTGTTATGTTTTTTGTTTTTTTTTTTTTTTTAGATGGAGTCGTTAATTTTCACGGTAGCGAGCTCTTGGACGTCTCATTTAATTAGTATTCCGCTTATTCAGTGAATCTCGATTTCCATCATCCTGGGCCCACCTAGATATCCAACTCTTTTTGCAATTCTTCTGTCTGGTATATCAAAAGTTTTGAGTACCTAGTATGCAGCCTATTTAATTCATAATAAACTAAGAGAGTCGTTTTTATGTAAGTACATTCCGTTGCTTGGGGAGGGGCAAAATAACTTCCAACCCGATGGGGGCCGTCGTCTCGCTACTTTTCCCCATTTTCTCTCCTTTTTCTGTTGGAAGTTTGCCCCCGAAGGCATTGTTTCCCCATGCCCCTGGTTAAAGTAAGTCCATAATTAATCACTTCACTTTCTCATATTTCGTCAGTGTAACCATATATTAAGAATTAAAACTTTTTTCGAATGCCACGATATGAAAAATGAGAAAGAACTTTTATTCAAGAAAATATTTAGAAAATGTTTAAAAATTCCTTCGAATTATCGACCCAATTATAATAAAATCAAACTGAAAATTTCATCGATTTCCAGCAATTTCCAATTTCACCCGCACAAAAAACATCTGTCTTAATCATGAAGAATTAGTTGCTTATCTCATATCAAAATGAACATTTTAAAAAGAAAAATTCCAAAGTAGTGATACTTCGCTGGAAAACTCAGTTTGCCAATTTTTATTGACAATATTAAAAAAAAAAAAAATGAAAAACAAAATAAAACTTGAATTAATGCAATGTAGAAAAGACGCTTTGTAACCTTTGGCGCCATAAATAAGAAAAAAATATTTCAAGCAACACAGTCGACTTGCTTTCCTCCAGGAATTTTGTATTTTTATTTTGTATTTTTCTCAGAAACTACCAAATTAACTGACACCGAACTTCTATCAAATTTTCACTAGCATAATGACTTAATCTGTCTTCAAAATTTCAGCAGATTCCTTTTGAAGTCTTCTCAAAACAGTCACAAAATTTTTTTCCAGTTTTCTAGGAAACTACGAAACAAAGCTACGATACTTCTATCAGACTTGCACATATATGTAAGGAAAATTTATTGTAAAAATCTCAATCCAATCCTTTATAATTTTTTCAAATTCTGGAAAAACCATTTTTCCAGCAATTTTTTCTTTTCCATTTTTTTTGGAAACTGCCAAACAAATAAACACCAAACTCCATATCATTATTACACTAACATGAAGAAAATCTATTATGAAAATTTCAGTCTGACCTCTGTTATGGTTCCTTTGAAATCTTGGAAAAACCACTTTTCCAGGAATTTTTTGTTTTCTTGTTTTTTTGGAAACTACTGAACTAATAAGCACAAAACTTCTTTCAAACTTGGTCCTATAAAAAGACTAGGTACCTTTTGTGAAAATTTCAGCATTATCCCTTTCGTAATTTTCTCAAAACTGTGAACGAAAAATTTGGGTGATAAATACATATATATATATACATATCTAAAATTATATAATAGGTACTATATGTACATAAAAAATATTACTGGGTCAAAATGAGAAAACTGCAGCATCATTGGTTTTCTTTTGTAGTGAAACAGAAAATTTTCACTAACTCCTCCATGAGATCAATTTTAGTACCCCAGTTTGCTACAGTTCACTTTTCAATTTTGTTTTTGAGAATGAGACTAACTATTTGTCAGCGCATGCACACATCTACTAATCAACCTTGTTTTATGTGTGAGCCTTGCTCAGTATAAAAATTAGATTGGTAGTGGTGAGCTACCAATTTGTGTGTACCAAAAAGTGTGTTTGCTCTACGTAATGTTGGGACAGGCCACACAACCTACCAGAGAGTGCGTAAGCACACTCATCACCACTGGTAGGAAGTCGCTACAGTAATTAATAAATTTTTTTAAACGATCTCAATTCATAATAATTGGCCTACAAATTTGGTCATCGTTCATAACATTTTCAAGCTATATAAAGTTTATTAAAACATGTGGAAGAGGAAGACTGATATTATGTTTCATAGAGTTTTTACACAAAAATGTTCTAGCGTTTTAGCAATGACGTAGCAAAGTGGGGGATACCTATGGGTGTTCAAATCCCCATCCCCAAAGCCAAAAAAACTCATCACTTCTTCTCTCATTGATGGCTAATAAACGAACAATCTCAAATTTAACACTGAAAACTCCCAGAATCTTGATTTCACTACGTCACTGTGTTTCAGCATGAGTATTAGTGTATTTTTGAACCATTGCATTCGATACAAGCGCGGGACTTGAGGCCGGGACCTGTGGAAAAGTATCGATCCTGAGTCGTGGATCAGAAATATACTTATATTAAGTCACTCAAATTCTTCTGTACACAATGTAATATATAATAATTATGGATAAATAAATACCACTATACCTATTGATTTCCACTTTTCACTCGTTTTTGAAATATGACCAATTGTTTTACCCACAGAGTATTAAATTATAATAGAGGACGCACGTGAAACAAAAAATGGCACCACTTTCGCGATAAAAATATCCTGAATTGGTATAGTAGGTACCGTTAATTTTCAATCTCATTTTTATCAACGAAATTCGTGTTAATTGTGATTTCTAAATTAATAATGATATATTTATTCATTGATTCAATTAAATATTTTGAAGAAAAAAAATTTCTGATTATAGCCTATAGGCTCGAACGAGGGGCGAGGAAATTCGAATTTGGTATCGAAGGAGTGGGGACGAATAGCTTTGAAAGTGATGTCATTTTTCGTTGCAGCATTTAGATGAAAGTGGGGGTCCCCTCATATATTTAACACTCTGTGGTTTTACCCTTGTAAACTGCCCAAGTTGTTCGGAGTGAGTTGGTTTTTTTACCAGGGTGGATGAGTAACTTTTATCCTGGTATATAGTTTGAAAAAAATTTCCCCAACGATTTTGATTGGTTAATACGATATTATTTTGATGTCAACGTGCTTCTAGTTGATAACAATCTATATTGTGTTCTAATTAATTGCTTTGACATTGGGAGAAATCGTTTGTTTTGACCTAGGCAAACTTAAAATGGAATAATATTTCAACTACTTTCCAACAACCGTGGTTGTTTTGGTTGCTCATTCTGGACGCACCACGAGTTAATTAAAAACTCCATTACTACACTAGTGAAATAGGTAATAAAAATCATTATCGACGGGAATCGACTTGAAAATCTTTCACTTTCATAACCAAAATCGATTTAATATCTAATAACTCTTTTTGGTGTGTAAGTAAAGAAAATTATTTTTTCAATTCCATCTAAATAATCCTTCAATAAACAAATTCTCATATCTTTCGCGATCTTAATCAGTTTTCCACAGTCATACATCTTTTTTGAGCTTCGACTTTACAAGTAATTAAATGATATAATTATAGCCTACCTATATAATCGTAGCAGCTAACGTCCATAACAAAAAAAAAAGAAAAAAAATTGAAAAAATATTTAATTTGAGAAAACCCAACCAAACCTAGGTATTAAGAATTTAGATTTCTGGATTTAAAAGTATAGGTAGATAGCTGTCTATATGGCTGCATTATTATTCATTTGAATATTATTGTATTTGTTCAGCTAAATAATAATTGTGTTAAGATTAACAGATCGATATACTTATTTATTCGATTTGCAACAATTAAATAGCAATTAATTTGTAAAACAAAAATTTGAAATTCAGAAGTATACGATTTTTGGAAAAGTACCCAACAGATTTTTGATAAAACTCAATTTGATTGCGATACAAAATTTTCGCAATAGAAAACAGTATGGGAAATAAAATGTTTCATGAAAAAAAATTAAGTATCTAGGTAAAATACCTTTAAATCTACATTTAAGAAAAAAAAAAAAAGGAGAAACCCTGCAATATTAATTGTAAATAATTGAACTTCGCCATTCCAATATTTGAACTTTTTTATCTTCGCCAGCATTAAGTGCTGCTTATAATGAAAATTTAATGTAATTTATTTGATGGTATTGTTCGTTTTGATGTAATCACCGTCGTACAGACATTAAGGCACCCACGTAGATTTTATGAAACGGCAGGAATTAATAATTTTCCAAACGTTTTCATCCCAAAATTTATAAGATGCATCGATAATCATTCAACGAAAACAATAAAAATACCTGAAGTAGTAGAAGTTCGTGGTGCTCTTGCACAATCAGAAATGCCATTCTCACTTTCAGATAATTCTTCTTTATTCGATTCAGATTTTGACGGATTCGTTAGATTAGCAACTTTTTGTTTCCCACAGGCAATCAGTGACGTCGTCTCCGAAAGATTAGCTTGACCATTCATTTTTCTTTTTTTTCTTTTTTTTTTTTTTTTTTTAATAAACCACTAATAATAAAATTAAGATTGAAAAAAATATTGATGAGAAAAAAATTTTCAATGCTAATAAAAAGAAAAAATTTGGTTAGATTAAAAAAAAAAAAAACTTTCTCTTTTGATTTAAAAAAGAAAATGATACATACGATAGGTACAATTAGATTTTGATTAACGTAAAATAAATGGAAATTATTACAAAAAAAAAAAAAAAAAGAAGAAAAATTTGAAAAGACTGTACGCCTTTCACGAAACGCAACTTAGCAGATACTGTTTTGTTGCATTATATTACTGTATTATATAGCTCCCAGATTCATGACGTTGCCATAACAGCAGCATGAGAAGAGAGCACAGAGCAGTAGCAACAGTTCCGATAAAAGAAAAAAAAAAGAAGTCAAGAAGGAAAAGAACAAAAAAAAAAAAAGTCAAGTTCTCGTTCAGTTATCGGATGCATCCCACACCCTACGTAAATTCGCACAGGTACCACAGATTTTCACCGTATCTTACATTTTTATATTTTATGAAATATGAAATAATGGATTGTGAATACAAGCAGTTGCTTCCTTATGGCTATGGCATTTTCTGTCGCAGGAAATACCGTCCACCGCGTAGTAAAACTATAGGCATAACAATTTTTTTTATTTTCGATTTATATCCCAAGAGTTATGCCTATACTGATTATTTGAGTTCAATTTCTATTTCCAAAGAGATTTCCGTACACGGCCTACTTATGGAAATACAAAAATCAGAGGGGAACATACCGATATCCGAGATTTTATTGGCTGAATGTTGGTGGACGTGATATTCTCATGATGGAGAAAAAATTCACTTTTCTCAACCCAATACCTATGTGTTTTATGTTTATAGTTTAGTTGAGTCATAAACTAATCACTATAATAAACGTACAAGCCGTCAATTATTTCAAGAAGTTATTTCCCAATATTATTTTACCAGTTATTCCTCATATTTGATACCCATGCGGCACTACCCACACAGCACACAGCCACACAAAAAAAGTGTTTGTTGTCTCCTCTGAAACAACAAATTCTACATTGGCATCAGAAAAAATCGAGGGCTTGTAACTCATAAGTACAAATTTTTTTTTTATCGAAATCATTGGTAATAGTATTTAAAGACATAGTTTCTTATGTAGTACCAGCTGTTACCTGCAGCTTCACTAGTGTCAATAATTATTATTTAACAACTTTCTTGTCAACCCAAATGAAACCAGATAAAAAAAATGAAACTGAGTGAGACAGAATCGTATCCACTTCATCAACCATTAGTTGTCAGGGAGAGGGGGAGAATTTTTTTTCAATTCTCTTTTCTACTTCTTTTCGTTGGGTTCAAGAAATATTTTGACCATTTCTGTTTTCACAGATGGTAAAAATTGGTAACTTTTCTCCCAGGAGGGCTACGGACTTCCTTGATGGCAATAAACCTTCCTTTGAATAACACAATTTTTTCTAGAAAATCTCATGCAAATCCGTCCAGTGGTTCTAGAGTGATAGTGTTTCCAACAGTTTTTAGCCCATAGTATTTTATAATACCTACGTAGAGAGAGAGATACGTACTGAGATATTTAAAATAAAATAAAACAAATTGTTCTGCTGAGGAATCACTTTTTTTAATTTTATGACTTCACAGAACTAACATAGAAGTAAATCTATATAGGGTTGAACTTACTGAGAACCAACGTTGAACAGAACTTACCCATAACTAAAACTTGAGATGTAGAAAGAAAATTTTAGTGGCGTCGATAGTATTTTTTGAAAGGGGGGGTATGAAAATTTTCTCAATATTTATATATAATAGGTTTTCAATTCAAAAAGTAAAATGTAACTACCTACCGCAATGTTAAAAATACCAAATTAAATAAAAAAAAGAAAAAAAAGCAATAGGTGATATAAGCCCCATATCCCCCTTGACTACGCCACTGTCTACCTTATTACCATATCAAGTACAGCTATCAAATTTTGAGCTTTTGAGCCTACCTAATAAAAAAATATCTCTTCACCTGTTGGCTCATCATTCACGGTAAGTGTATTTTTTAAAAACGTCAAAATTTGTATTGCCTACTATTCGAAAACCAGTCCAGTTATTTCGCTCAAATTTGATACCAGATCAGTCCTTAATAGTCTCTAACTACCATGAAAATTTCAGGCCAACAATTTTCGGTAGTCATCAATATGACAACATTGAGGGTTTGCAAAACTTTGAAAACCCCTTCCTCTGAAATTACTTAATGAGTTTCAAAAATTTTAACACGAATAATAGACTGCCCACGAAAGGTTGTAAGCTATCCCAATTTTTATTGCCATTGGTCAAAAATTAGAGGCTTTACAGACTCCCAAAAAATCCAAAATAAGTAAAAAGTGGAAATAGATACTGTATAATTACATAGGTTGTTCTCCTTATGTTGGAAAATTCGTAAATTTTCAAAATGCCAGCAAAAAGACTTGATGTCTTCATTTCGTATATTTTCCTGATAAATTTCAGTCAAAAAAGTTAATTTTTTTTTTAATCATTTATCCGATTAACGTTTTTCCCTATTATTATTATTATTATTATTATTATTATTAATTATTATTATTTATTATTTATTATTATTATTATTATTATTATTATTATTATTATTATTATTATTATTATTATTATTTATTATTTATTATTATTATTATTATTATTATTATTATTATTTAAAAAAAGTATGTCTTATGCCTTTAAATACAGTGGGAAGTTGTGGTAAGTGAGGGAAATAATTTTTTTTTGTGATAGAAATTTATCTTATATACTTTCTGTTACATGAAGAGGAAAGTTCGACAATTTTACAAAATAGTGTATTTTCCATTATTTACGTTTTTGACTAGGCATTTATAAAATTGCTTAAGGTTCATTTCCCAGGTGTTTTCGTTTTTCTCTAGATATAATTACAAAATTGACTAAAATTTTTCAGTTATTATCGAAAATACCATAAAGGTTTTCAGTCAAAAAGAATAACATTTTAAAACAATATTGTATTTGCAGGTATTTTCATTTTTGCCAAGTTATATTGATAAATTCAGTTCCATACTAAACTTGAGAACTTATTGTACCTAATTTAAAAACAAAAAAGAAGGCTTGAAATGACTGAAATTTTTCCATATTATATTTATTAATAACATGTTTGAATTAATTTGACAATTAATATGATTTATTAATTTTGATTAGCGAATAATGTAGGTATATTGATGAAATTTGGCCAAATTCTATAATTATAGAAAATGCCGATGTACATATAATGCCTAATTTCATTCAGTCAAAAGCTATAATGCGGATTTATTATAGCATTTGACCTCAAAATAATAAGTGCCTATGCATCTTTGATGAAGGCTGATTTTGGAAATTGACTGCGACATTTACATGTTTATGTACAGATATAACTGATACCTACAGGAAAAAATGGAAGAATTACTTAAAGTAGGTATCGTTCTTACATTCGACTCCGACACCCGTATTCTAGAATTGTTTCTTAATGTTAAATAAGATTTAAGTACTCGTTTGACCAGGTTTATCCCATACTTTATACATGGAAGTCACATATAAAATATTACCTAAGTATCAAATCTGTACTGAAGTATCATTCTAGAATATGAGTACAAGTTTCTACGTAATCATTTCAACACTGGAGGCATAATGTTATGTTGTCACTATATGATTGATTTCCTTGGAAAAATTATCTCAAAAATGAGTCAAAATGTGTAGGACTGGTGGGAGGTGAGATACATCAGCCATTAGCAAGATGCTGGGTTCTGAGTCCAGGAGGATCAGCAAATTCTTAACCTTCTGAAAAAAACCGTACACCACTTGCATCCACCACAATGAGGGCAAACATGACAGTTTTTCAAAATTTTTTCAACAAATACGTATTGTACGGGAAAATAGTTTAGTAATTAAACAGCATAAAAAAATACATTTATTCCCAAAAATTGACACACAATTTCTTTCTTTGGAGATGTATAGTTTGAGGGGTCCTAAAAACATATGTAAATTCTCATTTCCTATCAAACTTTCGTCCATTGCAATGGAGGAAAAGGTGCCCCTAAAATCAGTTCTTCGACATTTTTTCAGAAAATATGCATTGTATAGGAAAAATACCTGAGTAAATAATTGTGTGGGGATGGGAATCACTCACGTATATGCCTACCTTGCAAGGCTATTTCGGCAGCGGTGAAGCTGCATGGATTACGTCGTCAATTTTCCAGATCTGTAGGTCACCAGTTCGAATCCCCACATCAGCAAACCTTCGAATTGTTTCCCATAAAATGATAAAATCCATCAAATTTACCCATTAATTTTTGAGACTGAACTGAAGATATACACAAAAAAACCTTAAATAACAAATAAATCAAAGCAAAAGTGAACTCATAAATCCTGTTTTCAATTTTAAGCAATATTCCAGAGTGCCCTTTCTCCTGGTCTCCTAGAATACAACGAAAAAGAAGCATCCTTGACATCACAACCTATTCCACCTTGACTACAAAATTTCTGACGAATGCAATGCAGAAAATATACTCAAAACCCCCTTCACCATGAATATGAAAACAGATATTTCAAGCAATAGGTACAAAGGACTTGTTTTTCTTTCGCAATTTTTTGTTTTATATTTAATTTTTTGAAACTACTGAATCAATTAGTATAAAATTCCTAATAGACCTAGGTAGCACTCGACTACTTTATGAAGATTATCTGTTACAGAAATTTAAGGTCTATCCCGTTGGTAGTTTTCTCAAAATTCCACGTAATCCGTTCTTCCAGAAATTATATAAGTTTTACATTTTTCACAGAAACTACTGAACTAAAAGGCATGAAACTCCTATCAGACCTGGTCCTATATGAGAACTGTCATTAGTGAAAATTTTCATTTCCATTCTTTTCATCGTTCTATCAAAATCCTGGAAAAATCACTTTTATATCAGTTTTTCGCTAGTTTTCTTGGAAATGATTGAAACAATAAATACTAAATTTCTATCAGAACTGGTGTGTAGAAGTATCTACTATCTTTTGTGAAAATTTCAGCCTGATCCATTTTGTCATTTTCATAAAATCCCACTTTTTCATCATTGTTTTATTTTCCAGTTTTCTCAGAAACTGGGGATCCAATAGTCACCAAACTCCTAGTCCTATTAAATCTGATACTAAGTTACATAAATACTATCTTGCGTGAAAATTTCAGCCTAATACTTTTTGTCGGTCTCTCAAAATCTTGGAAAAACCACTTTTCCAAGATATTTTTTTGTTCCCTGTCTTCTCGGAAACTACTAAACCATTAAGCACTCAACTCTTATCAGACCTAGTTCGGTATGAATACTATCTTTGGCCAAATCTCTTTCATCATATTCTCAAAATCCTGGAAAAACCTCCATCTTAGTATGACATAAATATTATAATAGATAGGTACCTTTTTTCAGATTTTTTCCCCTACTTTTTTTCCGGAAATTTCTGAAGTCTAAACTCCGCACAAATCAGCACTACAATTTGAGAATAATATCATTCATTCATTTCAATAATGAAAATTCCTTTTTTCAGAATTATTTTAGCCTAGAACATTATCATGGATGAGACCTATATTTTGAGACCAATATTACCGCATTTGGTCCAGTAATGAGGGAGTTTCCCCAATAGGCGATTTTTAATCTAGTCTTTATATGTTTTAATAAAAATTCTGCGTCTGGCTGATTTTTCTTCAATCTTTTTAATAAGATTTTTGTAGAAAATCTACTTATTAAAATTGCCTGAGTATTCGGATCCACAAGTGGGAGTGGGTACTCTTTTTATTTCATGATCGTCTGAGCATTTTGGGTTTTTGAGAATTCATTTTTTTTATACCACACCTTTTGCGTTGAGTCCATTTCCAGACCTAATTTTCATCGATGAATGGTTTTGAAGTTTGAAACACATATTCAGATTCACCTGAGGAAGGTTTTTGATCTGGATCGGGCGCATAGACTGTCCAGTCGATCAGTTTATATGAACTTTTTATGAAACAAAAATTAACAGCATGTTCATGTTTTTTTTTTCTTTTTTATATTATAACTTTATTATATTTAATTGGTTTTATTTTGAATTATACTGTGATATAGAATACTTTATTATCTTAATTTATTTTTCATTTTTTCAAGAAAAAATGCTTTCATATTTCACATTGTCTAATATTTTGTCAACAGCTAACACATTTCATACAATCATAACATACCATTAACGCGTATAAACTTACTGACAATAATTTATTGTGATCATCAAAATTCATAATTTTTTCTCTCGAAAACCTACTTTATCAAGCGAGGCTTGCTGCGCTAAAGTTTTTTCTTTTTAAGTAAGTTTCTATTGAAAATCTACTTATTAATCTTGGTGTCGTGGAACGATTACGTTTTTCATTTTATAACTCAAAAAAAATCTAGGTACTATTAACTCAAATTCATATACCTATATATATAAAAGCCAATTTCTTAATACCACAATATAGGACGCAATTTTTATCCGATAGTCATGAAATTTAGAACGAACATTAGCATTATTAGTACTAAGCCAAGGACCTGACCTATTGATTTTGTTGTAGATCAATGGTATTGTACTTCCGGTATGGCTATTTTTGTTTTTCTTTTGATTATAAAAATTTTAATTTTTGGCCAATACAAAATTTGAAACTTATGTTTACTATGATATATTATAACTTGCTAGATCGGTCGTACAGTATACTTCCAGCATGGCTATTTTCATTTTTGTTTTGGCTATAAAATTATTAGTTTTCGATCAATAGCTACGAAATTTATAACAAATATTATAACTTATTACAAATTTTGGTGCGGATTGGTGGCGTTACTTCCGATAACACTATATTCGTTTTTCTTTCGCTTATAAAATGCCCAATTTTGGACCAATAGGAATGTAATTTGGAACCAGTATTTATCATAATTTATTAATAACTTTTTAGTGACTACTTAATTTTATATTTTTCAAAAACCTACTTTTTCTAACGCAGCTGAGTTAAAAATTTTTCATTTGGTTTGGGCTTTTGCTTTCATTAATTCTTTCTGTTTTTTTGGTAGAGTCCTCATTATGACCAATAATACTACTCCAAACTCCTAGTATTTATGATAAGTTCATTAATTTATTTGTGAACGAATTATTCATATTATATTTTAATGATGATCAAATTTCCTTCAAAATGAGCCGTAGTAAAGATCTGCGCGCTAATCTGAAAAAATTTTACAGCTTTCCAAAGTTCAAAAGTTCTTAACATGAAAAGTGGCATTTCCATAGCATTGTTTTTTGTTTTGGGGGAGAATGGCAAAAAATTTTGTGGAGTTTAGTTTTTTATTTTTGGTCTTCAACAAATTTTTTATGGTTTTTATATGGATTTCGTGGTCTTACTTTCATTTTTTCCCTTCAACTTCTGTATATTTTTTTTTTTGGCATTTGGGGAGAATTTACCCATTTTTCCCCTAGACTACTGAAAATGAATTAAAATTTTACTCAATAACAATTTTAATCTGTCACTGTGCAGGGTTAGATGATCTAATATCGATTAAATTTGGATACTATGATGTAAGGTTTAGCACAGAGATTTGTTATGCAACACCACCTTTGTAGTTGTGGAGTTTTGGACTTATTATACTCAGTGTCAAATGAGTCGAGTTCTAATGTTTAAGGCACACTACAACAACGTTGTTTTTCATTAGCTATTCTGCATTTATAAGTCATCTTCATCGGCCTTTAAAGTTTAAGTTGGTAATATTTTTAGGGCCTAGGGGACTATAAAATACAGTCATACTGAACTGGCCATTTTGTTGCTAAGCTAATTTTGAGAAAAATTGGTCTAAGTCATGTTAATTTGGCACAAAAACTCATATCTCCTTCACTGGTGTGAGTAGTTTTTATAAATATTCAAATTGGGTGATTGTGCTGTGATTTATTGCATAAATATTGATGAAAAACTTAACCAGGGCATGTGTTTTTGAAATCCATAGCATGTTACCGTGCTATGAAAATTTTGAATGATTCTAGGTGCTGTTCTGATTCATCAGTTTTCTTCAAATTGAGCAGACTTAATCAAACTAGCTAAATTAAACATTTCCTCTAAATTTGAAAAAATTTATGAACCAGAACAGCACCCAGAATCATACAGAATTTTCATAGCACAGTAACATAATTCTATGAATTTCAAGAACACCTTCCCATATGTTCCATTCTCCTTCCAATGAAGAATGACAAGTTCATATCTAAAAATGCACTAAAAATAGAAAAACTTCAAACTGTTTATTTGTTAAACTAACCCTTTTTCAATCAGAAATTATACCTATACCTTTGATTATAAAGTATATGAATTGAGCTAATGGGCAAATAAATTTTATTAAAAAAAAAAAAAAAAAAAACCTAACTGCGTTAATCTGAATGAGTAGCTCTTATTGGTGAATATGCCCAAATTTATAACAATAATTTTTTTCAATATTTAAATTCTCAATTTCTTCAACTGCACCCTTCTAATTTTTCAATTTTCAAATATAAATAACCTAGGACATTCTCCAGATGGTCAGCAATATTTTGAGCCTCTACAAAGTAAGACACTTATTCTGAGCGAGTGAAATTCTGTTAATTCTGGAGATAGAACTTCCTCCGTACACAATTGGTAAAAAATGTCTGTAACATTGCAGGTACAGGTTAAGGAAAAAGAAGTCAGCGGATGTCGGATTCTGTAAGTTTCCCAGCAAAATTTGTGAATTTAGCATGAATTAGCACAGTTGTGCAGAGATGGCAATGTATAATTAAATTCTACATCTACACGCATATTCTACGCGTAGAATATGTAAAGTAGAATATCCAATTTCATGTAGAATATGTAGAATATGTTGAAAATAATACTGATAAGGTGACAGAGTACTGATAATATTGATAAGAGTTATCAATTTGTTTATATTCTACTAGTTTTCTACAAATTCTACATATTCTACATCACAAATGTAGAATATCGAATTCTACGCGTAGGATACTATTCCTGCAGTTGTGCTAAGTTCACAAATTGTTCAGGGAAACTGACAATATCCGACATCTGCTGATTTATTTTTCTTTACCCCTCACCTGCAGTGTTACAGACAATGTTTTTATATTGCATATATGGAATTAGTTCAGTCCATATACTTCGTAGTCAAAAACGTATACTCTGGACCAAAGGGAGACCTATAAGCCTTAAAAACAGGAAAAGAACAAAATGGCGGGTTTGATACGCCCATATTATATAGTTGTCTCAATATTGCTTATTTTCTTCATAGATTAACTTACTTGCGGCCCGGGGCCGCCAAGTATGAGAGTGTGACCTTAATTGGAGCATCTACCTACAGCTGGTTGTTCAGTTTCACTCACCCATCTCAAATTTACTTTTACTTCTCGTTTAAAGCATTGTTTAAAGTTATTTTCCTACTGCCATCTTTCGCCCGGCATATATGTATTTATCAACTTAAAAATAATATTTTGTTGGAACCAAAATTAAAAAGAAGAAAAAAACCGATTGGAACCAATGAGGCTTTTCTTCCAAATACGAGTAAAAATCCCATTATAAATTCACTCAAAACAATAAACCTTTTTTTGAGATAAACTATTTTAACTTATGTTAGGTAATATTTATCTGCGAGATTAATGAACAGTTAGTTACTTAGATAATGCCATTACATAATATTAACATAATACCCCAATAGGTATGGGTATATCTATTTAAAAAAAAGTAAATTAGATATACTTCGGAAACAGACATTATCTGTTGATGAAATTTTTTAATCCCTAAATAAATCATAGTTCAGTCGAGCGTTTTGAAAATATTCTTTGCTTGCATTTGTTGACGTAATTCAAATTTTGTTTAATTCACGTCCAACAGCTATATTTTCTCACGAAGAAATACAATCTAATAAGTAGATTCATAGTCATACATTGGTCTTTTGAAGAAAATAATCTTATTTTTTATGAAATCTCATTATCAGTTGTTAAGATTTTTAATATCTTTAAATGCATTAGCCTACATTCAGTTTGCACTGGTTGACGCAAGACCAATGTCAGTGGCAAAGAGGGGTTTTGGTTTCTACCACTCGTGGCAAAAAAAAACAACATAAAACAACCACGGCTTTAAGCGACGACTGAACCTATTGTGTGGTGATACTTTCTTGGAGCGGAGAAGGAGGGAGAAATTCTAATATGACAGAAAATTGAAAGAAATGTGCGAAAAAAATATATCACAAATTGGAACTTCCCGCCTTTTGAGGAAATCTTGCCACCAACCCTGGCTCTTGATTGCGACGTTGTATTCGCGTGTTAAAAATTTCTGGCTTGAGGTAGGCTTTTCACTTTCATTAGGGTGTAATTACCTAAACTCTACAATAATATAATAAAATGGCACCAATTCATAAAACTCGGATGAGAATTTAACTAAATCGAAATTTTCTAATAACCTTAAATGGACGAAAAGTCGTCCGAGCAGAAATAGTTCTAAAAAAATTCAAAATTCTTGATATCTCAGGTTCTTCCGTTCAGAGAGTAGGTGGACGTATCGTATAATATTGAAGTCAGCATGTCAGAAAGGCTGTGATTTCTGTGTTTTGCATTTTTTTTTTTTCGGCATTATATCTACTGGGAATATTGAGGTTACTTTTGGAAATCATAAAATTCTGAGTAAAACGAGTCTTATTTGTACGAGCATATTTTGAAATAATTGGCCGAAAAAATTTTTTTTTTAGCATATTTTGGTAATTTTGAAGAATATTTTGGAATATTTTACCCATTTTACCGATTAATGGAATATTTTTCAAATTAAGACTTTTTTTTTTCATGAAAAATGCAAAAATTTCAGTTTTGAAACAATTTTTATGAAAAAAAATAAGTACAAAAACAAATTTTCTAAAGCTAAAAAAATAAAAGGTTTGTAAATAATATTTTGTTGGATATTTATTTGTTATGAAAAGTGACATTAACATCAACTATGAATAAAAACTGGAAATAAAAAAATACGAATACGGTAATCGAAAAATTTTAGAAGTATTTTCAAAAAGAAGACAACTGCTATTTCATTTAATAATACTTAACGAAGACGAAACAGTTGAAATTGAAACATTATTGTCAATTGTCACATTTTCCATAAATTTATCGCAAAATTAGAATCAAAGAAACAAATGATCACAGGTAAAAAAAAATTTCATTTTCATTTTTTCACAGTTGAAAAAGAAAATATAGAACACAGGTTGAAGAAAATGAAGAAGGAAAAGAAGAAAACTAGCAATTTTAATAGTGTTTTGATTGCAAAAACCCTAAGAATAGAGGACGCTGGTAAAACAAAACATGGCCTTCTCACTTTCACAATCAAAATATCTGACATTGTCAGCGATGAGCGGAATTTGAAAATTTTGAATCCTAAAATCTTGGATTCACATTCATAAATTGATTTGATCACAAAATTTTAATTGGATTTGTGATTCAGACCTTTTTTCAAAATTATAGAAAGAAGGATTTCTGGCTCAAATCCATAAAAATGAACCCAACAAATTATAAATATAGGGAGGCGATAACTATTGATAATTATCATTGTTAATCATTGATAAATAATGCTGTTAATGGTAACTATCAATAATTTCCAAATTTAAGGTTTTTACCATTAAAATTGTAGTAAAAAAAAAATAAAAAATAGCATTTCTGATTTAAGATGCCATTTGCAGTGTTTGGGGATCTAAAATCTGTATTCACATATAAGTGTAATATGGTAAAATATGGCACATAACACCACCTGCATGACTGAGCAATTCACCCCCCTTGATAACAGCTCTAATTTTGGTCAGATGTTGCTTTAGGCAATGACATTGATTTTCACTTCATACCAAAATTTTTCTTGTTGATTGAGAAGATATTACTTCTTGTGCACATTTATGATGTCTAGCTGAGTACAATCTTATTGATGTATTGACAAAATACCCAATGCAAAAGGGTGGATCATTCTTTTTTACATGATATATACTTGGAAACAGCACCTGTACATATTGCAACACTATGCAAAATACACATTATCCTATAATGATACAATTGTGAAGCTGGCTTGACAATTTAGAGCTTGTAACCAAAACATTTTTGGGATTATTGGTTACTTTTTGGGATTATTGGTTACTGGGAACCAATCACAATTTATATTGGGTTCTGGTTACTAGTTATTGGTTAAAAATGTAATTATTTGGTTACCAGTTATTGTTCTGGTTAACCAAAATAACTTTTCTGGTTATTGGTTGTGGTTAATGATTATTGGTTAAGACAAAATTTGGGGTAAAATAAATGAAAAATATTTTCTCCAGATCAAATTATCTATAGTTAATAATTTTCTAGGAAATGATTAGTAATTTTTGAAAAAAAAAACAATCAATAATATTGATATTTCATGAAAACCAATAAAAACTGATTCTTTCTGGTTATCATTCTGGTTAATGGTTTCAGCATTTTATGGGAACTGGTTATTGGTTATTGGTTATTGGTTCTTAAATTAATGTTGTCAATTTCTTTTGGTTTTTAGTGGTTATTGTTCTGGTTATGGTTGTAGTCACAAGCCCTACTTTACATATTGTATTTTATAATATGCATACAAAATGGCTCACTTTCCAAACATATTTTACTTGTTTGATTCCCAGAATATTATTACCTTTATCTGGTAATAGAGAGATGTATCAATTCAACAATTTTGCTTTCATTCGTTATCTTTTGGCCTGTATGTTCTTGAGAATTTTTAGGTGTGAGAAGGGAAGAGAGAACTATCTATAGTTATTGATAAAACAGCCAGAATTATTGATGGATATTGATAAGAAAAAGTCATATAATTATCATCTGTGAAGTTTCAAAGTTTCAAGATTAGAGAAGCTTTTATCTTGTTTGTTTTGTCCACGTAGTTATATCTAATGCCAAGAACGTGGAAGTCGATCTTTCAAGGAGAATCCCCTTTGAGGATATATGTATGATAGAGGTGATATGCTATTTTTTTTACAAGGGATTGCCTGTTGTTAACATCGACTCCGAGCATGTGTACACTGGCTTACAAACTGAAAAGAGGTTTTGAAATCCAAAAAAAGTAATCTAGTGATTTTGAAATACTATAATGCATTAAAAGTATAAAATTACATACAAGCTAGAGATAAACCAAAAAGGTGATGAGCTATCTCCCTCCATTACAAAAAAGTGATTGAATGGGAAAAGCGAAGAATTGTTCACAATATGTGAGATATAAAAGTGGTATGATTTACTTAGCCTGGTCAGGTAATAATGATGTTAGAAAATAATGTTGCTAGTAGTTATGAGCGAGTGTAGAACAACACAAATTACCCCACATCAGTCAACATCAACTAATCAGAATAATCCTTTGAGGATATATATATGATGGAGACAACCTGCTGCTGTTTTACAAGGGATCAACTGCCATTAACATCTACACTCAGCATGTACACACTGACGTACAAATTAGCCCACATCAATCGACATCAACTAATCAGAATAATCAGATTCTCTGAAATAAGTTAATTTGTACATCAGTGTTTAGAAACACGTGCATCTGGTAAATTTTTCCTCTAATCAGATTTTTAGAAAGCAAAACACATGGCGTTAGCAGGGTTATCCATAGGAGCGATACCAAAACCACTATTATGTCATCTCTATCATATATATTACATATCCTCGAAGACAATTCACTATTGTATCTAGCCTATACTCTAAATCTTCTATTTATCTATGAATTTTACTTCTGTTTTGACCAAGGTAAATAATTTAATTATACTACTTACATATTTTTGGGTTTTGACTTTAGTTCTCATAAATAAAATACTACACCACTTCGTTATTCCTATCATCTTCGAGGATATATATATATATATATATATATGATGGAGCTGACATAAAAGTAGTTTTGGTATCGCACCTATGGATAATGCTGCCAAAGTCACTTGTTTTGATTTCTGAAAATCTGATTGGAGGAAAAAATCGCTTAGTGTATTTGTTAATTAACACTGGCGTACATTTTATCCATTCCACAGAATCTGACTATTCTGATTGGTCAATGTCGATTGATGTGGGGTAATTTGTGCGCCAGTTTACACATGCTTGGTATAGATGTTAACGACAGATGATCCCTTGTAAAACAGCATAGGTCATCTTCATCATATTATATGTATATATCCTTGAAGCCTTCGAGGATATATATATGACGGAGATGACACATGGGCAGTTCCGTGTCCTACCTACAGAAAGCTCGTTTACAAACACGTGTACTTCCAACTAAATATCTGATTGGAGGAAAATCTCACAACGTGCATCTGTTTACAAACACTGGCGTACAAAGTACCTCACTTTTACACTGATTTTGGATTATGATTGGTTGGGGTGTTTAGTCTGGGGTACTTCGTATGTCAGCACGCGGCATCTATAATCTGGATACTCAACCTCATGTTAAAACTGTTCTGTGTCGTCGTCATCATATATACATCTTCGAAGCTTGAAGCTTATCCTTCGCTTTCCTGTCGCACTTACACTCTCGCAGTTCGCCGATCCTAATTCTTGTTCGTTTATTTCTAAATTTTTTTATATTTTTATTTTTCTCGACTTTCTTTCGAATTGTATGGGTCCTTTTGATCTAATAGTCGCTGACTTCGTGTTATTGTCTGTTTGTTAATAATATTGGGTAGTATAGATTTTCAACGTTTCAGATGGAAGAAGCCTTCGACTTGAAGCTCGAAGAGCTGCATCAGAAACATCGAAAAGAGAAGAAGGAACTCCAAGGTTGAGATGAGAGCTAAAATTTTGTTTAATCAGTGTTGACTGCTACGTCTACTCCGTTCTGTTAATCCAATTTTCCATTACTGTCTTAGGAAAACTTCAAGCTTTGAAAAAGTCGGCGTCTAAAGGCGATAAGAAAAAGAAGAAAGAAGTCACGGAAGAAATTACTCGCCTCGAAGCTGAAATTTCTGACAGGCATCAGGATGAAATTCTGCAATTTATAGCGAAAGTAAATTTTTTTTTTTAACAATATAAAATACCGTACCCCTGTTTAGTAATCTTTTGAATCTTAGTTTTAAGCCTATTTTATAATTTTCATTTAATTTTGTCTCTTCTTTTTATATTCCGATAGTGATGGGTCCTTTTTTCTTATTTATTCTGCTTTAATTCGTAGTAAGTAATCTGATGTTAAATATATAAATTTTTTGTTTCAGAATAATTCTGATTCGCAGCCTGAAGCCGACGAAATTTCATCCAATTTACAAGACATAACTTTGAACAGTGAACCCAGTGTGCCACGAATTAGTAAAGCTCAAAAACGCCGGTCTAAAAAAGTTACCCAGCTGAAAGAACGAGAGCTGAGAATTCTCGAACAAGAAATTTCTAATTTAAATGGAGCACGTCATCTAGAAACAGAGGAAATTAAAAAACTTTTGAAAGATAAAGATCTTATGATTTATGAAATTTCTTCAGATGGAAATTGGTTGGTGGTATTCTCTGTTATCTAGTATTGTTTGCTGAATGAATACAAAGTTGATAATATGAATTTCTTAGCCTTTACAATGCCATCATTTATCGTATGAATGAACTGGATGGCAAATCACTGATCCTACCCGAATTGAGATCGAAAACTGCCGATTTCCTACGGGCGAATCGCCTCGAATTTCTTCCCTATTTAAGTCATCCTGACACTGGAGGAATGTTATCCGATTCGCAATATGATGAATATTGTGATCAAGTTGCTAACACAACTGCTTGGGGAGGAGAAATAGAAGTAGGTAGAATTGCAGTTTCCTAATCAGAGCTATATTGATTATTCTAATTCTATTTTGTTTTGTGCATAGTTGCGGGCCTTGTCGCATGTTTTGAAACGACCCATCGAAGTCATTCAAGCTAAAGGACCCGCGATTGTAGTTGGAAGTGAATATAAAGATCATTCAACAGTCACTATAACTTACCATCGTCACATGTTCGGATTAGGAGAACATTACAATTCATCAACTCCGTTTAAAGATGAAAATATTGACGAATTTAGCTGAGTTATCATGAATTTAATGTCTCGTAATCACTAGTCACCATATTATGATGTATGGATAAAAGACAAACGTCCCAAACCTTACTTCAAATTTTTACCGTCACGACGAAATAATAGTAATGATTTTCTTAATTTAACGACTGTTGTACTACTCAAAATTGCAGTTTTTATTTTAACTCTCCATCGACGCATTTTTCTTATATTTTTTAATATAGCTTTTTTAAATATTTCTATAGAAATCAAAAGATGTATGCCAGTTATCTTCGACATTAATTAAAAGGTTTCAGTCGAATTGACTTTTCCTGTTTTATTTTTAAGCGCAGTTCCACTGTATATTAATTATTAATTACATTCTAACATGAATAATCAAATTAACAATAAAATCAATCAAATTGAAAGCTTACTGAAACAATATTTAATTTCTGAAAATTCAAGTTATTCGAAAACAGAACTGACAACTAAAAAATCAAAGTAAGAAAACTGAATGGTACATGAAACTGAAAAAAATAACAGTTTATATTTATCATGATCGATATCTTAAGATTTTATTTTTAAAGTTTTAAAAATTGAATTAATCTCTTGGCACTGGTTGATTTGAATGGAATTGGTTACGTTCAAAAATTCCAATTTTGAACATTTTAACAAGCCGTCTGGTAACAAATCACACTTCATATTATTATCTGAAATATCTAAAACTTTCAAGTGGGGTAAAGCTGGAAATCCATCAAGTGAAGTGATTCCGCACTCTGACAAATTTAAAATCTGGAAAATTAAAATAGTTGAAAATAATAATGTACAAGCGTTCGGATAAATTTTAACGATACTTGGCAGACGTATAAAACTCACGAATACAATCAGAAATTGTACACTTTTCTCATATTTCCACTTGGAAGGAGGAAAAGTGTACTTCAATTACCAAAAGAACTAAATTGAAAATTCGTCATTACTACATGGAAAGTAATAGTTCTCGCAATTTATAACAAAATAAGTTCAGCAAGAAGTTTTCCTAGAGTCAATATTGAAGGAGCTATGAAGCTCGAATGAAGAAAGTCTGTAATTTCAGGGTTATTTTTTCAATAATTGAAATACACTAAAATAAGGTGCACTTCTTTTGTCTCAAGAAAAAAGTGTGGAGAAACATTTGATTATATCGGCGAGTTCCACACGCTCATCAAGCATTGGAAAAACTCATTCGAATACCCTGAATAATTAAATTATTAGTATTTAGTCCTATGACTACTCAGAACGTACTTCACAGCTCAACAAAGTGTCCAATTTACGAATAACATTATTCCCTAAAGGATTTTTGCTGAAATCAACTTTTTTAAATAAAGTGAAACAAAAATTATGATAGAAAGCTGTTAATCTGGAACATGAAGCGGAAAAACTTCCGTTGAAGTCGGAAATAGAAAAAAGAATATTTTCTATTTTACAACGACTAACTGCAAATTACAAAAACAAATTAATATTGAAAATATATTAAAGAAATTTTCTAAACAAAGTGCAAATTTACGAACTTAAATCTGAGTAGTAAGCACTGCGATGATAATCTGAAACTTGTAGTTTTTGTAAAATTAGTTCCTCCGGGAAATCGCCAAGTTTCTCTGCGAGAATGACGTTAGCTAATGAAGGCCCTACATAAAGTAAAACATTAATTACCAAGACATAAAAATCGTAAAAATTAAATTGACACTGAATGCCTACATTTTGAATTCGCTTCCATTTCGCTGAGTTTTCTGTACGATTTCAACTGTTGCTGTAAGCTATTTTTTTCTTCGACATTCAGGATAGGTTTCAGGTTCAACTCTCGGGTCAAATTACTTTTGCTGGTCAACACTATTGAGTCAATTTCTTCGTTTCTTTCATCAAACAATTTAATACAGTACGAAAATTCTTCATTCAACTGAATTTTTTTAATCTAAAATAGACATTTGATTAATTCGTCAAATGAAAAAAGAAAAATAAATTAAAAAAGTATAAAAACTTACAAAAACATTAGAAAATTTATTTCCGTTTAAGAATTCCCACGGTTCGTCTCCTAATCCTTTGATATGAACATGAGGGCTGAAAGGGAAAATGACGGCCCACACCAAATTACTATCTCGAGAAAATCCTGCCTGAATGAATTTAACTGGATTTTTTATATGACTAAGTAACCAACGATGATAAAACCACGCACTCTGATCATTTGGATCCGTGTAGACAGCATTTTCAACCAATGAAACCTCTAAAAAATAAAGTTACAAGGTTAGACTTGGATTGTTCTTCAAAAAACAATCAAATATTCAAAATAAACCTGCCTTGTCCGTATAGATCACTTTCAAATAAATGTTTTGGTTCAAAAAAAGAATGAATTCGAGGAATAAGTTTACTGCGATAGTGCCACGCTGAATAATTAGAAAAATTCGCCGATAATTTTTGAGAGCTGAAGTCCAGTTCTTTTTCTAATTCAGTATCAAGTCGTTCAACAACATATTTTCGATAATCCCAACAGTGAACTACAGAAAATAAGTGATACGATACTATTTCCCAAGGGCCATAAATAAGCTCTAAGAAGTGAAAATATATGACAAAATTACAATTTCTCTCATCCATTTCTAAATATTTGGTACAAATATGTAACTCTTTCGTCCAATCCTCTTGAGCGCCGAAATTATCTAAAATCCAAAGGCGATGATACCACGCACCGTATGATTTTGGATTGACACGGAGGCCAGTTTCAGTGAGTTTCAATTCTTCAATCACAACAGATTTTTTCTTTTCTGTGTCACTATCAAAAAATGTAAAAAAATTTCCATTCATATTTTAATTACAAAAAAATCAGCAATAACTGAAATCAATTTATTCGTTAAAGAGCAAATCTGAGCCCCGGATATCGAAATAAAAACGAAACCGCTCTCTTTGGAGGAACAAATAACATTTAACTTTTTTTTTTCTTTTTAATTAGGTTTTCTAACTACTTGTTTTTTTCCCAAGTCCACCTAAAAGCAAAGAAATTAAAAAAAAAAAAGTTTTAATATAGAGTTAAACCTTTACATTCCCTGCTACTACAAACTTTTCCAAATTTCCAAAGAAAAACAAAATGGAATTCAAGTCAATGATAAGAGATGATTCAAGCAAAAATTTTATTTTAACGAAAAATTTGAATTTATTCGGCTTTACGATTTTCATTAAGGCTTCCAACTTTTTTCTAACTCATGTAACTATCGTTAAGTTTGATTAGAGCACTTTCACATTTGAAGTAGGTCACAAAATTCACGCATTATTCCATGAACTTTCTCCACATTGCTCTATTTGTTTCTGAGCGAAACATTCAAGAATACTATTTTTATTCGACTAGATACAAGTTGTAAAAACATGGAAGTTGAAACTCAAATTACAGCCACAGACGGGCGATTAATTTATATATTTAAATCGTGAAAAGTAGGAACTTACTCAATTTGAAGCTTTAAAATAAACTCTTTTCGAATATTCCAAACGGTAGACACATCAGGATTCATGTATAATATTTCTGCAGACAACGACATAACAGATTCATGGCAACCACTGTTTCTCTGAACAATTCAAATCAATTAATAACGAATAAAATATCTAGCACAAATTATTTTTAACTCGTGATTTCAATATCGTTTAATTACATCTGATAATTGGAAAAAATAATTTTTCTTAAATATAAAAAGAATTTAACCTTATTCAACAATTCTTTCATGGTAGATGAATACGCTCGAGCTTTTTCTCGCTCCTTCTTCTTATTATAAGCTTGCATCTCTGCAGAAGTCCTCACTTTTAGTCGATTATGCTGTAACATAAAAGCATGTGGAATGATGGTATAATTTCATCTACAAATAAATTGATGAATTCAATATATAAATTTACATGTAGGTAGGTATACAATTGAAACTTACCATATTAACAGAGGTACGTAAATTTACCCGAATTTAAGAGATTTCAGAGGAAAGGAATCAATAACTACAGACTGAATTTAAAGATATTTAAACTTATAATCATTACAATCATGAAGACGAGTAGTATAAAAAAGTATATTAACACAGAATTACAGAGCATACAGAGACTACAATATACACAATACACAAATATACAAGTAAAATTCAATGGATCCTCTCTCCCCTCAACCCCGTTTCGCAACATTTCACAGAGTGATAAATGATAATGAATGTAGGTGAAGTATTTACTTATTTATCTATAATGTAGGTGTAATCTGAAAATTTTTTAATTTTATTTTAATGTTTAATTTGTGTGAATGTGAATTGCATTTGATAGTTTAGTTGATGTTGAATCTTATATAGTCATTATTTCCCAATTAAACTTATGATTTATTTCTTACCGATGCTATAATTATTTTTCTTGGACCAAAATCCAGCTTCGTTTGTATCATGGCTTCAGGGATTCATCGCAACACTACTACCAGAATCGTTCGTAAAATAGAAGCTCCACGTCCCCTCAAAGATTCTTCTCTGAATGAACTAAACCAGAGCCCTTCTTATTCACCTCTTGCGCTGTCATCGTACGCTATCGACTGTGGTAAGTATATTTTGCTAATTTGCATTGCCGGAGTTTATTTTACTACTTTACATTACTTCAATTCAATTCTGCTGCTTCGCTACTCCCTTTAAAGACTACCCATTTTCGGTTAATTCTTCCAAATAATTCATTTTATAATTTTAAAATTGTTCGTTACTGAATGAGATTTACGTACAATTCACTTAAGAAACTAGTGTTTTGAGTTTTATCCATTTGTTTTTCCTCCTAGTTGAGAAACTGATAGCATTAATGGATATGGTGGTTAATAGTATCAACCAGTTTGGTGATTTAAATGCCAACATCGAATCTTCTCTGTTAACCAGCAATATTATTCATCTATGCAAACATCTCAAAATTTACGGACCACAGTTGGAAAATTCGGTTTATCAAGGTATATATTATATTATCTATATTTTGTTGGAAATAACCTCATTTTTGATTAGTCTGATTGAGTAATAGAACAATTATTCCCTTGATATATCTCCAAATAGGACAACTAGATAGAGCTTTTCTTTCATTTAGAGAGGGTATGGTTCGCGGTTTACTTCAATATGAAGCTCGCGTTCACCTCTTAGATATTGTAGAATTACGAGAATGTAATTGGATCCCCCGCAAGAATCTGTCTCCGGTAACTAATGAAATCAATGTCACCTATCTTCTTCATTCCATGATTTGTTTTTTCTTTGGTGCGTCAAATGTTTGCCTATAAATTTTTTCCTTTAGGATTTTGGTGAATATTCAGATTTACCATCTTTATGCCAACCAGATGATTCTTCCGTTGAGTTTGGGTCTGATGAAGTTATAAAGCGACCAGTCAAACGTGAAAAATCTTCAAAACCAGGATCAAAAAGTTACTGCCGCAATGAAGTGATTATTAGAAACTCTGATTCAGGCAAAGGTAAATATTAGGAAAATTACTTTTTCTTACCATAGCATCGTTATATCGAAAAGAAATTTTGTACTATTTGTACCCAGTGTTTCAGACAAGTTAGTATGAATTTTTAGGATAATTTTTCGTCTATTTTTCAAATTTTAGTGATTATTAGATCCACTGTTCGAGTAACTTTTCTTTTCAAGATTTATTGCTGAAGTTTTATTTCAAGTGAGCTCTTGCAAGCGAAGATAAATGGTGAAGGTTACATCGAAAATTGAATCGCCTGAATACTGTATTAATTTTTGTTTTTTTGCCATTCAGTGCGTGTCGTGGCAGTGTAAAAAATAGTAATTATTAGGACATATCCGTTTTTGCCCCTAAGCCAAAGATGTGAATTTCGCCCACCAAAACGTTCTATCTGGGAGAAGTTTGGTTGATCTTTGTACTGAAAGGTTAATTCACACTTCTTACCTTGTGACCAAAATTTGTCATTGATTCCTTCGGTATGCCATTTCTTCAACCCACATCCAGGAACACTACGCATTAGATCTTATGTTTCCAAAGCTAAATTTCCTTTGTTTTTCCACGAATTTTATCGCTCTAGATGTATTGTTTTGTTCTACTTGTGCTGCCCTGAATAAGCCCAGAAAAAACAAAGATCTAATTTCTTTTTTCAAATGACTGTCTATTCTGCTTTCATGAAATTGAAAATAAAATGTTTGATCCAAAATTCGGCGTGATTTTTTCACTTTCCCAATTTTTTGCCGAATAATTTTGTTCAAAGATGAATCGTATTCTGTGCTGAGATCTTTTATGTCAGTTCAGGGAAAATATCATTTTTCAAACAAAAAACTATTTTGATGAAACGTTAAAGTAAAAAATGGTTCTCTCTGTTAAGTAGCTGTTAATTTTCATTTATCGAAGTACAACTTGATTCCAAGACCTGAATTCGAAACAAATTTGGAAAATTCGTCCGTTATTTAGGTATCTCAAAAGTTCGCTATGGAAATATGGAATTAATATCATAGTCAAAAGAAAAAAATTATTTTTGGAAATTTCGACTAGGTAGATTATACTGCTCAAATGAGTGACGAATTTCATTTTAGAATACGTTAAAGAATTGTTTTATTTGGAATCAAAAATCGTTGACTCATAACCCCCGACTTTGTGCCTTATGCATTATTTACTCCTGAGAAAGTGCGGTTCATCTTTTATCCTTTTTAAAGTATTCAATTCTTTATTTATTTTTTCATCAGTGATGGGCATCAAAGGACGCAGAGTCCATATGATCGAACAATTAAGTGAAACTATTATTTCTTTCCAAAGAGGTAATCGCGTGTTTATGAGTATTGTTTTTTTTTCATTTTCACGCAATTTACTTTATCGAATGTCAACTTAATAATTTCCATTTGCTTCTCACTCCGATATTAATATTTATTAAATCAATAATTTGCCAGTCCTTGAAAATATCTAACCCGAAATTCAACATAAGCTTTTCACTTTTAATATATGTGTTACTAAAATAGTATTAAAATTCCCTTTGGTTAATCTGCCCCTGAATATGTTCACAAATATTCGCTATCGACATCGTTGGACACTGCAAACATTAAAACTAGGATTGATTTATTTTCTAACTCGTTTGTTACTGTCTTGCTCTCGCTTAATTTCTAACCATTGACAGCCTTGGCGCCATATGTCTCACCTCAGAAATTAACTTGGCTTTTTTTAATAGGTTTTCCATTGAAAACCTGTGAGTTTAATTACTTCGTAATTTTAATGAGGTATAATTTAATTTTAGTTCCACCCACGGCCAAAGAACGCACTGTCCAAATTACCGGACCAAATGAAGAAAAAATATCGTGAGTTAATCTCAAGTATGGATTTTTTAAATTCATTAAAATTGTAATTTTTACTAGAGGACGTCGATTTCTTCCGTTTCAGTTACGCAACCAGATTAATTGAAAATACCATACGAAATAATGCATCTCCTGTTAAAGAATTCTGCGAATCAGAATCAAGCTGCAGTAGTGAAGATTCTCCCTTCGACACTTCCGGTTAATAAGTCAGCAACTATTGAAATTGACGATGTACTTGTGTTTTTATAAAACTTATACAATTTTAGGTTATGATGATTTTGGAAATTATAATGAAATTGGTCAGAAATCCAAATCGATTGATCAACCTTATTTGTATAAACATAAAGTTATTGTTAGAAATTGTCAGCTAACCATCACGGGAGATGATTATACCTATGTTACGGTAAATCAATGTAGATTCCATTTTCTTCGAACATTTTTTGCTGTATTATAAATAAAACAGCGAATTTGCAGAATAATTTCTGTTGTATTTATGTCTTTTTATAGGTGGCCAAAGCTATCTTAGACGATTATTTTTCAAACCTGAGAAAGTCGGAATCTCCTGATGATATGTACTACGGGTAATTTGATTTTAAAATTATTTTTATTTTTTTTTTTACTTCGGCTCTGTTCTATTGATTTGAAATTCCTTATATCCTCTAGTGAAGATATACTTTTGAATGAAAGGTTGCTTCAAAATGAAAATCTGAAAAAATCGGTAGCTTACAATCCCAAAGAGGTTTCTGAGAAAGGTGACCCCAAGTCTTACACTGCGGTAATAAAAAATTTTTTATCGCTTTAATGTATTTTCCATTTACTAAATTTTAAATTAGATCCATGCTCAAATAATTTTGAAGTCAATATTTTATGCTCAGGATTTCTCTGAAATATCCAATCTAACTACTCCAGATGAAGATACTCTCTCATACGTCAATTCTAGTTTACGAAATTTCTCATTTAATCATCATACAGAAACGGCGTTGTCTTCCAATGTTAGTAGTTTATCATCGATAGCTTATGGTGATGCACGTAGTGATCTCACTTTTTCGACAAAACCATGCGAATCAGTGACTGGTAAAATTCATTTACTGTTCTCATATCTACTTATAATTGTGTCATTTTCTTTTGAGTGTCCATAATTTCATTTCAGTGGAGCCCGCTACTCATCGCACCAGTTATACGAAGGAATTTCTTTTACTGTGTAAAATGTCCAAACTGAGCCAGCAAAAACCAAAAAATTGGCAAATTATAACGCTGAAATTTCCGCAGCTTATGAAGGTAAATTACCTTCTCTTTTACTTACTCAAATTTTTGAGAATATTTAGAATTTCCAAGAATCTGTTTCTCTTCTTTCATTTTCAATTTTCTTTCCCCTGTATGATTGTGCTAGGAAACTGAGCGTTCTTCGGAAGTGGACGTCGAAGAAAATTAATGTTGATTTTTCATACACACAATTGAATCCGTTTTTAGTTTCTCATTGCAAAATATTTACTTCTTATGGGAACAAACTCATTCGTAAAATTTTTCATTTTCTTCGGTTTTTGTGATGAAAAAAAAAAAAAAAATTAAATTAATGAAATACTGGTAGTTTTTATTGTTTCAAAATAAAAAAGCATTCTATTAACAATCATATACTTAAAATTATCACTAACAATGATTTAAAAACGTAATGGGAATTCGCATAGCAATAAGTGAATTCGTGAAAAAATACATACGAAAAAAAAAATGAAATGGATTACGATCACGAGTAGCAGACGAAGCAAATGCATTCAAGAATAATTTTATTGAATCAGGCAGATGAAAGCTGTTCAATTTAAGATTTCATTAATAAAATTGTGGTTATTAAATAATAGTGGGTATCATAGGATGCAAAAGTCACCTCAAACTTATCTTTCGAGTAAATATCATTTTTTCAGCTGAAAAATTATGAAATGCTAAAAAAAAAATTACTATTGGTACAACCATTAGTTTCAAATTGTATTGACAGAAATTAATTCCGAATATCAGAGGTTAATCGATTGAATCGTGAGCTGATACAACTTTTTTGGTGTAAGTAGAAGGCATTGCAGGACCGTGAATAGTATAATTATTTAGGTAAGTTACATTAGAAATGTGATTTTGGAAAATAGACTTCTGGTATACTTGTTTTACATCCCTGTGAGACAAAAAAGAAGAGAATCTTCAATAATATGAATAATGGAATATGCAATGATTTTATCAACGAGAGTAGTGAATGTTTCAGCGCAAAAAATACAATAAGATATCGGTGAAATGAGATAATGCAGGAAGCACGAAGAAACACAAGTTGAAAAAAAGAATAATTGAATTATTCTTCTTCAAATAATTTTCAATAAATTTACTTAGTTGAGTAGAGGCTTTAAGAACTTCATTAAATTTACAATGAACATGTTTTAGTCATTTGCTTCAAAACTTTTAGATTAATTTACCAAATTTGTTGAGAAAATTTTTTGATTTTTTTTTTCTTCGTATATTTAAATTTTTGAATAATAGCAGAAATTTGCAGTAAAAATTATGAATTCGTGCTTTCTTCAATGCTTCAACGTCACGAATAAAAAAACTGAAAAAACTTACAAATATGCAGTAATATCTTCAATATCAACTAATAATGAGTCCCGACTCATGTGTAATTCATCCCTTTCCATTAGCATTTTCATTAATTGTTCATTCAAAACTGCAATAAAAGATAAGAAATACGTCAACTAGGAAATTTATTTCAGACAAATCGAATAACTAAACTCTAAATCATGAAATACAGTAAGCTACTCACATTCAACGTGTACGTGTAGATCATCAATTATAGATTGCAATTGATAGGAATTCATTTTTGTCAACATTTGTCTACTCATTCGCCTCCGTCCCTCGGAACTGTCTCCATTATTGAAACCTACCTGCAATATTCAAAGCATGTAATTTTACTTTAAAGATAATTTTTTCCTAATTGCTGAAAAAATAATAATCAGTAAATTTTGACACAGCCATAAAATATCAAGGTAACTTACAGAAACTGAAAGTTTCAAACCAAATGAAGTTTATTTACGGTTACTTTCGTGGGCGTTAATATGTCATTTGCTCATTTCATTAAAAATTATGTCAAAGGTAGCCTTAACTTGAGTTGAAAATACGTAGTCTTACTTTTCTAAGGCTCGTTTTGATGGTACACGTAATTGGACTATCGGATCGTTGTCTCTGATTATATCCTGTTCTTCGATTTGTATCCGCATAAATTTTTTTTAAAGATGTACAAACTTCATTTTGAAGTTCCTGCAGCCATGTAATAAAATTGCAATTAATATTTGATCAACTTGGTTCTTTTTTCATCGGTTGTTTCTTGGGTCAATTATATTTACGTGAAAATCTCTATCGGTATTATTGTTCGAATCAAATTGTGTTTTTCCACTGCTAAAATTTGAGTCAGCAGACAAACACGTCACAAAATTTTCAGGCACTTCTCGACTTTCCACAGGCAAAAAACTAATACCCTGCGAATATTATTTGACAAGGTTACAAAACTCGGAGATCGAAAAAAAATGAAAATTAAATAATTAAAAAAATTCTATTACTGTATCGTTAGGCAAACATTTCGACTGAAAGATTGGTAATGAAAGAACTCCGTCTTCCGTCTGAGTATCATCCATTTCGGATGACTGCTGATTGAGAAAACATAATTGCAAATTTTTTCCTACAATTATAAACGAGACAGAATTAATGGGGAAATTGACACTAAAACTAAACGATAGGTGGTGAAATTTTAGCAAACCGTCTTGTAATCTCGACTGAAGACTCGGTCTTCTGTATCGGCATGCCAGAGTATTATTTGTATTCCTCATATTGTTACCACTTCTTAGCCAAACAGTTTTGTTATCATTGGCGAAATTCTGAATATTTGTTATTTCAAAACGTCTCTGAAAATAAACGAGTTGGGAGTACACACATACCCGCATAATTTTTCATTGAAACTATATCAGAATTTCATGCAAAAGTACGGTATTTGAAAAAATATGAAAAAGTACTACTTCAAATCGCAGATAAGTCCATGGAATGATAGAAAACACTGACACCGTTGGATTATGGAAAGGAAAGCGCTAAGAATAATGAAATATCTGAGGATATTTCAAATGGATAGCTTCATATAAGTACAATATTAGATGAGACAGTCAGAAAATAACCTACACCCCTTTCATAATCATTAACCCACTCCATCACTAAACACGAGTAATATTTTAGTTTACCTCTTACAAATCGCTCAAAGAATCCAACCTCTCATGAGAGTTGTAAGTGAGTGTACAAATCCAGAACAAACCGAGAATCTTTTTTATAATGCCGTCTAGCTAAACGGCAAGGATATTTATTAACATTTTTTTCATTAGAAAATCGAAGTGCTCCAAATACAGCCATTCGAAAACGTATAAGTTTTGAACTACTATGTAAGGAGTAAGGCAAATAACGTGTCCACGAATGGTGGAATAACAAATAAAACAATGTTTTCTTTCTACTCTGTAGCCTCTACCATTATGGTATTCGTTCCACTTTCACTCGTACTAACGACGTAGGTATATGACATCATTATCGAATTAAATTTTATAAAAGATTTTATTGTTTATTTTTTTAACCAGCCGAATTGCTGATTAACGCAATGGTCAAATTTTAGTAGGCAGAAAAAAAACCGCCTTCGAATAATGAGAAATTCATTATCGAAAGGGTAATTTTGATGAACCATTTTCTAGCGTACTTCTCTTTTTAATAATCTCACAAATGACTTGTGAATTTTCGTCATGTTTTCCATTGAAACGATTTTAATTGAAGATTGAATAAGGCTATTTTCTAAGCGATCAGGGACTATTCCACTAACATTTTACATCGCTTCAGCCAATTACGCCCTTCAAGCCTCCTTTTACGTGGCTTAAAGTCCCGTAAGAGTCAGACAGAATCATCCGCCAAGTTAAAAGTTTGCTTAACTGGCGTAAATGGCTTAAACGACGTAAAGTGTAACGGAGTAGCTTTTCACGAACGATTTTCTCAGAAAGAAAAAAAATTAAAGTAAGTTAGTGCCGAATATTTTTGAAGCGCTGATATTCATTGGAAATTTTGAATTTTTTCCTATTATTAATTAGTGTCACACCCAACGACTACATTAAAATAGAATATTACAATAACAAGATATTGACTGGAAAGGAATCAACAAGATTTAGGAAACAGGGAAAATGTGAAATAAAAATTTCAGTAAAAGGGGCAATGAGATAGTACCTGAAGAGAATGACGGTAAGTACAAAACCATAGTTGAACAATGGGGGCCATTTGTTCAATAAAGATGAGGTTTGTTCATTAACAAATCTATACTCGGCGCCAAATAAGTTGAGCTCTGAAGAAGATAGGCAATATGACCTACAAACGTTTAATGGTCAATGATGACGACGTACAAAGTTGAATGACCAATGAGAAACAACGTTGCATTAATGCGTCTTGAACTTCGGAGCTCAACTTATTTGGCGCCCAACATAATAACCACAGACACGATGCAAGGTTAAACAAATCCAGAAATTTAGGCAAATAAAATTTAATTACACATCGATTGAGGAAAGTTGAGAAAACCCATGATTATTAAATCTATAATTATACATGTTATGAAAAAATTATACATCATAAAAAATGGCAACCATCTAGGTGCAACATCAAACTTCAACATAATTGATAATCAATAGTGGATATCGCAAGAGCTCATAGAATATTAAGACATTTTTGAAAAACACACGCGCTTGCATAGGCAGTAACGTATCCATCCCATTTTTTTTAAGACGATTATTTATTTCAGAAATTCAGGAAAACAAAACATTATTCCTCATGAAAATTTTTAAAATCAAAGACTTCAAGTCTACAAATTACAATATAATTATTATAGTTTAATAGTTTTCAACTTTCTAGGTCGTCCTGGGATGACGTCAACCGAAAAAAATTTGAATCGATTTCAACAATTCCGAGGGTTCAACTAAATATGCTAAATTCAAAAATCTTGGAATTTTGACACGCAAGTATAGGTCAAGAGTGAAATTTTAAATTCGAATACAATAAAACACGAGTCACGAATTGTAATGGGAATTACAAACATAAAGAGATGCAATCTTGTACTCGAGTGGCTCTTCTTTTCGGGAAAACGGTTTCGAATTCATTTTTACAGAATCTAATTCTGACTTTTTCAGCCAAATTTCAAGATTTCAATCAGCTAATTTATTTCTATGGATGACTTTATACGAATACTTTCAAAGCCATTTTAAAGGGGAAGAAAATGACAGACAGACTTACAAATTTTGGTACACAATTAGAACATAATGTACGATTAGGTAGAAAATCTAATGTTGTAATAATTATTATTTTTTCTTGAGAAATTAAAAATCCGATGAAAACCACGAGCGTTGAATTCGAGGAGACAAATTTTGTTATTACTTAAAAGGGTAAAAACATTCATCATTCTTTTCAAGCGGAATGCAAGATACTTGAAAGGTCACAAAATAAATGAGTAGTTCGGTAAAATACCAGTTTCAAAATTATGAAACACGTCTGATTTTTACATAGTATGCAGCGAGCTGTTCTTCCCACCCACGAAAAGGGCAACATCAGATGACAGTCAACTTCAATATTCATGATAAACTA
>WOFM01000107.1:315269-491866 GCA_011428145.1 Ericerus pela | reverse complement strand
ATAACTTAAAACTAGTAAAAATGTTAAATAACTCACCAATAGCCCACGTCTCTGAATATCCCTCCAGGAACTCCTCCAGCCGGTCTCCACTGGATGAGCTGCTTCCGTCGGAAGGACTTGAGGCTTCATTCTCGGGATCCTGACCACCGTCCGAGGAACCACTCTCTTCGGTGGACATACTCTCCTCAATGGATCGGGTATTCCACGAAAAGGAGTGAATGATCGGTGCGGACAGCAGCCATCCACTGCGATATGAGATGGCCCGGTTGTACTCCGTGGCATCATAGTGACGCAGAGAGGTGCAGACGTGGCTTATGATGATCGTTGATGAACCGAACAAAGCGAACCCCAGCGGTGTTAATAAGAAGATCGTTAAGGTAGATATGATCGAGGTGGACATACTCGATGGTTACCCTCTCGTTGGTCTGTTGCGATACACAGAGCAGACCAACAAGGAGACCAGAGAGTATGCCCAGCCCAGACAGTCCTCTAGTATCCAAATTCCCTCGGAATGTCAGTTTGAGACCAGACGGCCCAAACTCGACGACCATGGAATGGGGATAGTAGATTCGGAGGTGGAATAGAAGCTTCTTCGTATATTCCTCCGAATCCGGACAACAAGTGTACCTAACGAAATGGCTCCAGTAGCCTAAATCTTCCTCAATGACTTCGCCAGGGATCCGCGATGGCTCGAACATGTTGAGAAAATCGCCACGATCGGACACGGTTGAGACACGATAAAAAAGTGAGAACAACCGATGAAGTGAGAAGTATAGACGAGGCTCACACAAGCAATTCTGGAATTGTCGTAGTTTCGGAAGAACCTGTTCCCCCAGGAACCAGGTCTCGTTCGCTTCCACAACACCGGTCGACGTAAACATGCGGTCATTCATATATACTACGGACATGATGAGATGATATAGTAAGAAAAAGAAAAGAAAAAAAAAAAAAAAAAAAAAAAAAACAATCCGCACAGAGTAAAAAAAATGTGTTTTGTTTGAACCCGAACTGCACCAACACTTCACTAAACTTAGAAAAATTCGGAAAGAAAAAGTACACGAAAAAATTAGAAAAAGATAAAAATACACGAAAAAATGGAAAAAATCGGACAACAGGTAATACAGTATAAGCGGTAAAAGCAAAGACGGAAAACTGACGAAAAAAATAAAATTAGTAATTTTATATTAGCAATTTGACCGAGATTCATAATTCGGATATCGGAAAAATTTGTCTCCCCCTTCACTCCAACCTACGAAAATCAAAACAAATCAGTAATATGCATAATCCATGTTCTCGTAAATAACTTAGACGTTGCATTCTTTCTGTTTCAGAAAATGTATACGAATCTACTTTTCTATTTCGCAATAATTATTTCTTCGACTAGTATTGCGCAAAGAACATCATCTGACCCATATAGGATTACGACGGCGTCAACTGGCGCTTATTTTCAAGAAATAAGCAATATTTTCGTATATTCGAAATCTGCCCCAATAATTTACTCCATTAAGCTAGACTTGCATGAATCAGCAGATAAATTATTAGAAACGAATTTCAAACACCGGTTGTGTAATGAAACAACCTGGAAAAATTGCAAATATGCAGAAATGGCGAAACGATTAAAAAATACCATAAAAAATCTGAAAGAACAAAACATTGCGATGATACAAGATTTCTATTCAACACCATCGTCTATTCGAAGCAAACGAAGCGTATTTACCCCGATCAGATCTTTCTTCGGAGATGCGCTACGATTTTGCTGTCGAGTATTAAACTTTAGAGATGGACGAAACTTCTTGGCGAATGAAATCTCGTTGAAAGAAGAATACGATATTATAAAAAATCAACTGTTAACTGAGCATGCAGCGTTAGTTAATACGTCTACTAATCTGCATAGCTTCATTGACCATACAAACAATTTTATGACAAGATTTATCTCGCATACAAATTCTTTTATGGAAAATTCATTAGAAGAACACGAACTTCTAATCTCCCTAAACTATATACAAGGATTCTATGATAATTACCTAATAAACACGTTAAGACTATCAAACATCCTAACGTCGTGTAAATCTCATATGATCCCATCTTCAATTATCTCAAAAGAAATATTAGAAAAAGATTTAGTAAAACTTTCAAAAATCACGAAAAATCTAGGCCTTGACCTAGCAATCCCTATCAAAGATATTCAAAACTATTATCATGCCGAACTTGTAAATTGTAACTTCTTTAAAAATACGTTAGAGTTAGAAATTAAAATTCCCCTAAAACAGTTAGATTCAAAATATGAAATTTACGACTTCATTCCGCTCACATTCAAAAGTCATTCTAATGAATTGTGTAGCTGGGATCAAGAACCATCCCTGATAATCCACGAAATCAGAACAAATTCTGTACGTTATATTAGTGGAACCAACCTCCATTACTGTAACTCGGATAAACCATTATGCTTCCTTCCTACTAACAGAGGAAGTGATAAATTATCATCTTGTGCAAAGAATTTATTCTTCCAAGATCTTAACCATAATCTATTACAATCCTGCTCATTTAAATTTAATCCTAATAATAATCAAACATTGGTGCACCCTATTGGCCACACCAAGTTTGCTATTGTAAATTTTAACTCCCTCGTAGCAACTAATTCTGTTACAAAAAAATCCGAAAAATTAAAAATAAATAATGATTCCCCTGGAACCTTCATTCTGGACGTACCTTGTCACATCCAAATTGAAAATATCGATGAAAATAATAAAAATTCAGTAATTATTCCCATTGAAATCCCTTGTCTCTCTGAATCTCTAGAAGAGGCTATTAAAATCGAAAACCACTTACCACTCTTGTGGACATACTTTTCTGATTCTATAGAACCTTTTGATCTTGCCATTGATCTGGCAACGACAAAGGTCTATAACCCAAATTGGAAAAATTTTGTTCCTCACACTGTTCCCATGAACAATCTGGAGAACAAAATTAAATCCATTAAACTTCAAATACCCGATCAAAACTTCAATGATTATATAACTTTTATTAATGAAATGTTCCTAATATGGTTAAGTGCAATCTCACTTATTTTAATAATTATTATTGTATATTTAAAATTAACCTGCCACCAAAACTGTGTAAATCTAACAAAAAGCACAGCATTGTAAAAAAATTACGCAAAATAATACGATATACTAATCATTCATATATACGTAAGAAAAATTTGTTACTCATAATTAATATTCGTAAAAATGTTATTCTAAGTATATACGCATACTCGCATTATATGACGTAATTTTAAGTATGCAGAATTATCTGGACATATGTATGTGTTGGATAGACTTTGGAAAATTTTTTTTTCCCTATTTTTTTTGTTCCCCCCGGAGAATTGTGTAACGTATATTTTCGTCTATTTTAAGAAATGACGAACATATTCGTTCACTCAGTTTCGAATACCAAAAATGTAGATATTTGTCAACAATTACCTTCCTATTACTCTTCGTAAACAACCACCAAATTATTTGTATTTAATTTTACATATACAGATATACCTCCTGTATATTTATGACCTGGTTGTACCTGTCCCTTGAGTACTCGACGAGTCAGCACAGCCCTATAATAACAACACCCTACTTCACTTTACCTATCCGACACGTACGTTTTCATACCCTGAACGAGTATATAATCCCTCGATTCAGTCGTATAGTTGTTCAGTTTAGTTCAGTTCTCCAACAGCTACTTCTAAGTACCTGGAACCTCTCTTGTAGAAGTCTCTAGTGAAAAGATAGTCTTGCTTGTTGAATTGTGATTGAATATGTATTACTATTAACGTAGAAATATGTACTGTATGTACAAACTATTATATTATTAAAAGTGTTAACTCACTGATGTGTTTAAATATTATTGAGTCTCAAACAAAAGTTAAGGTCCACTATAGTTTGTGGATGACTAATCTTAATCTATCTTAGAAGTATTACTGCTTTTAAAGTACGTGATATTTCGTGTATGGTGTACTCCCGAAAGTGGTCGTAACTTGGTACAACACCACCTCTTTTGGCCGTTACAGTCATCATTAATCATTTATTTAATTTTATGTAATTTATTTTATTTATTTTGTTTGGGAAATGAACATAAATGTGTAATAGTATAGTAATTCAAAATTAATTTTCATTCTCGCGATAAATCATGTTCGCTCGTTTCGTTGGACTTGGGGGGGGGGGGTGTTGTTCTGCACTCCACCTACACTCGCTCACTAATATGTAGCGCAACTACTCTTGATAGCGCGTACTAACAATATTCAGGTTGTGCGAACAAACACGACTTTTTTCATTCGTTCACCCGAGAACGCTGAAACTCATTTCTCACTCAAACTTTAATCTCGTAATGGAGGGAGATCGTTCATCTTCCTCAAACTTGTAATTTGTACTTTAAATCATTGCATTATCTCTAACTTGTTTCTTTCCTTGGATTTCAACCTCACTTCAATTCGTATTTATGTGCACATGTGACAAGAAAACTGGCGTTGTTTAACTACAAAGTAATCTTGCCACACTTTATCTGCAGATTACCAGTAAGTATAAGTGTACTTTAAACTAATGAAATTTATTGATGTTAATGATAATAAAATTAAATTGATGTAATATTGAGATTAATGATAATTAAGGGATCAATTGCATAACGTGGTCCCACCATGTGCTCGTAAGACATAAATATTTTTGATAGACAAAGAAAAGACATTAATGAATACGAGCACATTGGTAAAAGACAAATAAATTGTTGATGAAATTAGTAAAAGTAATCTCCCATGATATTTTTGATGAAAATTATGAAAATCAGTCGATCGGTAACATGTGGTTGAATACATGTTCGAGTGAAAAGATGCTACTAGTCTGGGTTATGAAATAATTATTATAAAATCTGGTTGCCATGTTTGAATAAATTATATTTGATGTGAAAATCCTATTATGTAAGGACGTTAATAGGTTCGACCAAAGTCGATAAGATTTAAATGAAACTAGAATTTATATTAGAGTATTTGGGTACAAAAGACTAAAAATAATCCTGGCCAGGTTATAAAGCGTCCAAGTCCTCGTTTCTATACACAAAATGCTAGAGGCAATTGATCCCATAATACACTCAAGGAATACAAATAGAGCAATACAGCTGACACTAATTTATTTTTAGTTTACACAGACATGAAATTCTTTAACGAGTCATAAATTAGACATATAATATTTCTGTTGTCTATTTGTTTGAACAGAAAATTGTAAAAGAATCGAAACTAACGCAGACATTAGTCACAATGGCACAGGATGGAAAAGAGAAAATGCAGGTAGGCGATGAAACTGACAAAGCAATTTCGAGTGGTGCATCGTCAGTGTTGGACAACAAAGCACGAATGACAATAAACAGATTGAGAGCCATAAAAGCCATCAAATTTGGTGTGGATAGATTTTTTTACGATCGACCCAGCATCGTGTATCCGCCATATCCTTGAAGGTCGACACTCAATTAAAACAAATTAAGTCTAAATCATATCGCATATTACATTTTAATCATATAACAATACAGATATTTGGATTGTCCTATTATTTGGAATAGTGTATGTGAGAAAGTTGGTGAAAGGTTGATCGTGGTTGATCCTATTCTAAGCAATAAATTACAAAAAAGGTGTAACAAGACAAGTTTAATAAGGCGAATGGAAAATAGTAAAGAATTACATATTTTTAAAGTTGTGTGGGTTGAAAAGGCAAATAGTTCCTACTTAATACTCATGACACTGTGACAGTGCATAAAAGTATAAAGGATTATAAATGTACATATGTATGATCAGTCAGTTCTGTGAATGATGTTTTAATTATAATTCATGATAATTACATTTACATGTTGCACATTTTAATTCAAACATGAGTTTATACAATATTATTGGGGATAGTGTGATGGGAGAACCTATTATACCAGTCAATAACATTCTAATTCATCATAAAAATTGGTGTAAGTATCAGCATTCTACCATGTTATCACAATTTTCTGAGACCTCATTAGCATCAACTATTTTTTCTATTTAGCGAATGAACTAATGTGGTGCTTCTTCACTGAGAATAAAAATGGTGATTGTGCTCTCAAAATAGACACAGCAGTTCCAGCTGCATTAGATGTGCAGGAAGTTCATGAAGCAGACATATCTACTTCCTCCAATGATGCCACTTCTGTTGCAGTAGATGAAGAAGCAATATCTGATCCCAAACCCCAACCTAATACTTGCGCCAGACAGTTAGATGTGCAGCCCCAATCCAATCCCAAATCCCAACCTGATACTGACACTCAACTGTTAGATGTACAGATCCAATCCAGTTCCAAACAACAACCACAAATGTCATCCATTGCATTACCAACTCCCACCACTAATCTTCCAAAAAAAAGAAAAGCTGTTAATAAATCCACTGCACTACCCATTTCCACACTTGCATCTAAATAAAGCACCACCAGTTCAGCAGTAAATAAAGTAGTTGATGAAATATTCCTGAAAGATGATACAGATTCTACAGACGCCTACAACTAATAACTTTTTGAGAGGCAGTAGGAATTAGAAAAAATTGCTCGTGAACTGCTGCATTTCCAAAATGAATCTGAAGGCAACCCAAATCCAACACGAACATTACAAAAACCTGCATTAACCCACACATCATTATCTGCTGGTGAAGATGAAGGATGACTGGGTAATCAACCACTGTGGAGGAAAGAGGATGTGATAGAGCTGATTGAACTGTACAAACAATCTCTTCCTAAATGTCAATCTACCACTTGCAAAAAAATTAAGAAATTGCTAAAAAATTACCTCCATACACTGCTCTGCAGGTAGAAAATAAATTTAAATATTTGAAGAGAAGGTATATAGCAAAGGTGGATAATATGAAGCAAGGCTCTACTGGAAAGAAGAGAATTTATTGAAATTTTTTTTTTGAGGAACTGAACAATATTTTTATAAAGGCAGACAATATTTGTTGTACGGAGTCCATGTAACTCCCATACATCTTGTACACTACCTGGCAACACTGAACTCATAATACATAACTTTCATAATCTTATTCTCACACACACTGTTATGTCATAGTAGGGAATTTGTTGTTTCTCTACCCACACAACTGTTCTTCAATCGTCCATTTAATGTTGTTGCTGTAAACTCGTTTTTTAATTCACTTGAAAACACGATCCACAGTTAAATATTATCCTCACATGATAGAAGAATGTGGTTTTTTCTTGTGTATTTTTTTTCCAAAGTTAACTTGATTCAATTGATGAGATACTTGTGATTTTTTTCAAGTTTTAAATATTTTTTATTCGTGAATATTTGACGGGGAGTTAAATGACTTTACAATTGCTATTTTTTGCTATTTGAATTTTTGGAGTGTCAATTACTTGAGTGGTTCAACTTGGTGAAGGAATTGGAACTCGATCAATTCCACTGATAGTCACTGTGGCAAGAAATTAAAACTGGAAAACAAGTCGATAATGCCGATTAAAGTCATCAAAATTTTAATCTTTTACTTTTTTACACAACCCTGACTTAGGCTGCCGAAATTAACATCTATAGATGAGGAAGCTGAAACATAGAAAAATTCCAATGACTGGAAGTGAAAGTTCAACAATTTAGTGATTGCTGAAACTACGTAAGTCTTCATGCGAATTCATCTTTAACTTTTTTGGGCTCAATATCATGCAAAATTCAACATAGAACTTCATCTTGCATCGCTGGAAAACATCAATTTCAATGTGGAAAACTGCAACAAAGAAGAAAACAAATTGAAAAACAAATTTGGTAATATCATATATATTTAATATTTTGTATTTTATTTGCATTTCATTGTCGTGTATGTAAACTTTTTGGGGAAATAATTGCTTCTCAGTCAGTTTCAATCTTATATACTCAAAATTAAAAAACCTCTTTTCTTTTGACTTAACCTTTTTTTTTTGAAAATTTTTAATGAGATTTGAAGCAAAATGTAACACGAATGTCTTAGGTTCGATGATCATTGCTGAGAATGATTTTGAAACTCTATTTAATTACTTTGAAGGGGAAAGAATTCAAGATATCAATACAGATGTAACTAATTTTTCATCTTTCCAAACTTTTTATGGTACTATTACTCTAGAGCCATTTGAAATTACAATTTCTGGGCTAATTAGTCTTGAAAAAGATAAAATTGTCACTAAATTTACTGAGATTTCTCCAAATTACTTCTCAAAATTAGCCATTTCTTTGTCAGAAAACTTAGAAAAATTCAAAAATAGGTTCCTATAAATGAAATTAGTATTATAATATAATAAAATCCCATCATAAAAAATATAATTTTTCATGTAAAAAACATAATTTTTTTCAAAATTTTCCATTATTTTAGTCAAAATTATATTCAAACTTAAACCAAAATTATTGCCAAAATTTGTCATATTTTGAAAGTTTTAACAAAGCAAAAACATCATTGATTTTTCATGCTCAATTCCTTTTGTTAGATAAATGTAAGTATTCTAGAATCATTCATTGAATTTTCTTGCAATGTTTCTTTTATTATATTAATTTAAACCCAACGTATTTTTTCAAATTGAAATATAATAGAAAAATAAATTCCAGATCTTTTAAGACGATATTTCCTCTTTCAAATATGAATTATTAATTTAATTTATTTCCATTCTCAAATTTTTTCTCTCTTATTATTTTTTTTGAAATTTTAAAATAACCATTGATTCTAAACATATATTACAAAACCAGGATATCAAAATAATTCAAAATTTGAATGACAATTTGGCACAAACTCAATCAACTCAAAAAGAAGAAAAAGTAACGAATAATAATAATAATTATACTAATAAAAATGAAAATAATAATAACAAGGATTCAAATAGCAATAATAATAATCAAAATACAAATAATAAAAAGCCAAATAAACAACAAGAACCACCAGTTAGAATGGGTTTCATGTTCAAAAGAGTTCAGAATGATGATGGATGGTTAATAAACGAATTAACTAATGTTAATAATAATAAATAAATAAATCCGCACTATACAAATTTCACTAAAAATATGTTATTAGATGGAGGATTGGAAGTTCATTCAACTTCAGATATTAAAAAATTAAAAAATATTCAAAAATTCGTTCGACCAATTAAATTAATGTGTGCCCTACAAGGAGCATTTTTGTATGCAACGCATAAAGAAACAATGTCGATTTTAAAAGAAAACAAATTTAAAGAACAACAAATAATTGACTTATTGGACGTACATTTTGTACCTGAGATAAATTATGACATATTGTCGGGAATAAGAGTTACAGAAACAGCAATATTAAATATAGATCAAGGCAAAAATATAGCAAATATTTACCTTATAGAAACAAATAAAATTTTAATGTCAGCTATTAAAAATGATAGTGTCTTTGTGATAAATTATGAATTAGTAGAACACGAAAAAGAGAGAATTTGTATGCCAGTCACTAAAGATGACAAATGGAATGATTATGATATAGAAATAGAAATTGAAGATGATGATAATATAAATTCATAAAATACTGAATGGAGTGATTATGAAATAGAAGAAATTATTAAACGGAATATAAATAACCAGGATACAGATTGGGACTAATATGAGGTGTCATTAGATATTGTAGATGAGGAATATCCATCTCAGGGGGATGATACCCTAAAAATTTATAAAATAAATGATGATAATGAAAATTCTTTGAATATATCACACGATAATAATAATAATGAAAATCAAATAAATATTGAAGATAATAATGATAATAATAATTTGCTTATTGAAAATGAAAATATAAATATATCACAAGAAAATATAGAAACTAATGAAAATACTAATAATGATAATGATTCAAATAATGAAAATGAGGCTCTATTAAAAAATAATCTAGATGAAAACCCTCTTATAGAAAATTCACAAATTAAAAAAAGATAATAATTATAATGAAAATCAAATAATACCATTTACTAATAATACTATAGAAAAACAAAAATTATTATGGCATAGAAGAATGGAACATATTAGTGGGAAATATCTTAAATTACTGCAAAAGCTATTAACAGACAATCTATGAAATTCCAACTTGCATCACAAATCGCTTACAAAGTTATCCAGTGGAAACATTTACAATTAATGTACTCTGTTGCTATTTCACTGGGTGCCTTGATTTTTACATAAGTGCCATCCACTGCTCGAACAATACTTTCTAATCCACCCATTCATTTGAACTGTTCTGCAATCTCTATTCTTTTCTGAGAATTTGGCCCCTGAATCACTGTTGGAGACAAAGCATTCAAAGCCCTCAACACCTGCTTGTAGAATTTATGCGAAGTTGATTTTGCTAGATCAAACCTGCACGCAACAGATCTATAAAACAGATACATTGAACAATGAAAATATAAAATAAAAAGCATAAGTCAACATATTTTGTGGACCATAATTTTACCAAACACACTCTGGAGTTGCATATAACCATAATACTGAAAGTAATTGTTTCCTTGGGCAAGTGCTTTGACATCCAGAAGGCAATCTACTTTGCAATCTAGGGGCAATGGTTATTAGCAACCATTCAAATGCATTTATGAACAAACAAAAGTGTGACTGAAATTCAGTGTCTATAAATCTGGGAAAAGTGTGTTCCACAAATGATCAAATTCAAGATATTTCATTAGTAGTCTTCCTCTTTCTGGGTCTTCTATACAGCTCATCATCATCCGATGAGGCTTCATCATCTGAACTAATATTGAAGAAACATGTAATCTCCAATTGACTATTAAAATTTGAAAAATAAAGTACTTACTGTTTCATGATCTTACCTGCTGATGAATTTGTCATGACAAATTCTTCATAAAATGCAATAACACTTCGCATCACCACACCTACAGCCATTTGCATTCGACGATCCATTTTATAAATAATTAATTAAAGTTAATAACAATTTAAAAATATTTAAATATTATAATTTTTAAAAGAAATTCTCGTTTTAAATCAAGTTTTAATAAGAAAAAATAATAACAAAAATATTTGATAAGAAGTTGATTTTCAAAATATTGAAATTGTCCATTTGGTCAACCAGGGTGACAATCTGCAATGTCTCTGGAGACAGACAACACCTGGTGGATGGTTGACCACACCCCACTCCACCCGAGAATTGGTTGTGAACACTGTGATTACGAGAACCAATTTAGTGGGCGTAGTTGGTTATTGATTTGGGACAGCATTTTTGCAGATTTGGGGTAATGTCGTTGATTAAATGTCGATAGTGAACGCACCCCAGTGGAGGCCTAGGGTAGGTTAACCTTTTTCCCACCCAAGCAAAATTCAAAAATTTAAAACTTTACCATTGATTGTTTTTTTCCTCTCATTCACATTAGGTTACAATCTTGTTACAATATTTGAAACGACTTGAAACAATTCAGTACTGATTCCCTTGTGAAGCAGAACCACAGGGGCACATTTAGAAGCGTAACTGGTGAAAGAAAAGTGTTACTGATGCATTCAGAAAGGTAATTTTGTACTCAGAAGAGTAATTTTTTCACCAACTCTGGAGACAAGGAATATATTTTCCCGAGGTAACTTCATATAATTCATTAGGCTAAAATGAAATCTCTTCAAGCTCCTTCAGCTTGTTGGCTAAATGTGAGGTCATCTAGTGTGGAACCTTTACCTTTCCTGGGGCATGTTCAGAAACATTACCAAGGAAAATAAAAGTTCCACATCACATGACCTCAAATTTACCCTACTCGGTGAACACAATCTAAGCAAGTTTGAGGAGATTTCATTTTAGTACAACAAATTATACGAAGTTATCTTGTGGAATTATTATCCCTATCTCCAGAGTTGGGGAATAAAATTACTCTCCCAAGTACAAAATTACCTTTTTGAACATATTGGGTAACATTTTTCCCACCCTAGTAATCTTTCTCAATGCATCCCTGTTAACATTTCTGAAAGCAGTGGTCATACAAAGAATGTTTATGGTTTGTAACTACAATCATAACCAGAGTAATAACCACTAAAACCTAAACAAATTGCCAATTTTGATTTGAAACCAATAACCAGAACAAAAAATTTTCAATAACCAATTCCCACAAAATGCTGAAACTATTAACCAGAACAATAACCAGAAGGAATAGGTTTTTAGTGGTTTCTCTGAAATATCAATATTATAAATTTTTTTCCCCCAAAATTACTAATTATTTTCTTGAAAATTATTAATTATAGATAATTTGTCCTGGATAAAAATTTTTTTGTCTATTTTACCACAAATTTTGTCTTCATCAATAACCAGTAACCACTACCAATAACCAGAAAAGTTGTTTTGGTTAAGCAAAACAATAACCAGTATCAAAATAAGCACATTTTCAACCAATAACCAATAACCAGTAAGCAATATGAATTTTTATCGATTCTCAGTAGCCAATAATCCCAAAATTTTTTGTTATGAGCCCTAGGCATGTTTACTACCTTCTACTTAACTTACCACTACTACTTAAGAAACTTAAACATGATCAACTCGAGCAAGTAGGAGGCAAGTAGCTAGTCACCCAATGCTACGCTATGAAAATGGCTAAGTGGAAGTTAGTTAACATACCTCGTGTGACTGCTAGTAAACACGCCCCAAGTGGGAGGGAAAAATTGGAAATTTTTCTTAAAAATTACAAAAAAAATTATTTTTTTTTAGATCATCATGCCCTCCCCAAAATTTGAGTTTCCCATGTTGAAAAATGGGTTATGCTATGGACCTGGTTACTCATAAACGGACTGTGAAAATGTGACCAGTCAAAAGAAAAAGAAGAAATCTTAATTTAATAAATAATCATAGATAAACATATAATACACAGATTTATAGTTCGTCCAACAAAAGCAAGGGGTGTATTCCAAAATGTTACCAGGGAAGGTAAAAGTTCCACACCAGGGGCACCTTCAGAAAAGTTACCAGGGAGGGAAAACTGTTACACAATGCATTCAGAAAGGTAATTTTGTACTCAGGAGAGTAATTTTTCTCCCAAGTCAACTATTCAGAAACATCTTTCTTGCACAAGCATCTCATGGAAGGAAGTTTTTCCAGCAGGTTTACGTGTTACGATGTCAGGTTTGAAGTTCGTCTATTGTTTGGTTGAACACCTGAAATTATAATTAACATTTACAAACTGGTTTGTGGAACAGTGGGAAAGGATGCAGGCTAATATGCTGCTGGTTGTGAGTTCAAATTCTAGGTGTCCTTTTGAATTTTTTTATTTTATTTATTTTTGTTTTTTTCTATCACTTTTCAACCATGTGGTGAAGCTGGTGTGTGTGTGAAGTGAGCCTGTTTCTTTTTCTTTTTTTTTCTAAATACTTGTCAAGTAAGCTCTGATAAGCAATATAAAAAAATGAAAATGAATAAAATAAAAAAATTCATAAGAATACATAGGATTTGAACTCACAATATGCCATCACACATCTGTATTCACTATGCCACAAACCAATTTGAAAATTACAGTTATAATTTCATGTGTTCAACCAAACAACAGACAAACTTCAAATATGATGTCATAACATGTAAACCTGCTGGAAAAACTTCCTTCTGCAAAATGCTTGTCTTTTTTACTGGGGAGAGTAATTTTTTCCCCGAGGTAGCTTCATACATTGGACTAAAATGAAATCTCCTCAAACTTGTTCGGATTGTGTTTACTGAGTAGGGTAAATGTGGGGTCATATGGTGTGGAACTTTTACCTCCTTGGTAACCTTTCTGAACATGACCCAGGTGACTTCACATTTATCATATTTGGTAAACACAATCTGAACAAACTTGAGAAGATTTCATTTCAGTACAACAAATTATATGAAGTTACCTCGAGGAATTATTTTCCCTGTCTCCAGAGTTTAGGAAAAACATTACTCTCCAGAGTACAAAATTACCTTTCTGAACGCATCAGGTAACACTTTCCCCTGTCTGGTAACCTTTCTGAACGCACCCCTGTTAGTAAATAGTCTTAAGAAAAAATAATCTCTCCACCTTAAAAAAATGTTGCCAAATATTCATACTTTTAGGTAGGTAATCGTATAATTCATATTCCTGCATAATCCATCTTGAAATAATGCCTAAATAATGCATGTAAAATTGTACAGTAGTTGCAGGTTGCATTTCATTTTTGGGATCAACTCTCGTTAGATGGACTATAGATACTTACTCCACATTTTTAGAGCTCAAAAAGGTTATTTTAAAATGCCAAGTTCAATCAATTTGAATAAGTTTTTATAAGCGACTAATTCCAAGTCTTCCAAAAATTGTTCAGCACTTTCGAAGGATTAAGAGGAATCTTTTTGATTTTACACTACCAACATTTTTCTGTGGAAATTACTGATATGTTGAATCCATTAATTCCAGGCAAGAATACGACTGATGATTGAAGATTTTTGAGCAACACATCACAACCATGATGTCATGGTGATATCATAATTTGAACAAAAAGAAATAATATACGCTGTCAAAATTCATAATTTCATTGATCATAATAATGGCATAAATCTATCATACCTTACACCCTAAAGTATCATGAAAAAATGGGTGGAAAGAAAGTAGCAAATACTCGGTACTCGATTACAATAACATATTTTTATTTTTATTCGTATCCTTCAGAAGAAAAAAAAATTTGATTATATATTTTTGAATTTTGTCATTCCATATTATATTTCAAACCGAACCATTCACTAATTTACTATAGTAGTTTTAGATGTTCAGGTGGCACGGGGATTCAAACTTGTACCGACTGAACACCTGAACTTCCCTCGTCACCGCCACCAAAAGTCAGCACTGTATTTACTTGGCCACAGTGCTGGGTGACGGTGTACGAGGGAGAAGTGTCTAACAGGTAGGGATGTATACCGGAGCATGGTGATGCCCCCCTCATCACCACCCCATGGCACACACCCTCTGGCGCCATCACGTTCCAGCAACGGTGGTGCGACATACCACCACAGTTACAGAAGGCTGTACAAGTGTCTGAGAGATGGCGTTGATAGCCATCTCCCAGAATCACATTGGGGTCACCACTTTAGGTGTTCAGATGGCACAGGATTCAAACCCACCGACTGAACACCTAAACTTCCCTCAGCACAAACACCAAATGTCAGCACCGTATTCACTCGGCCACAATGCCGGGTGACGGTGTACGAGGGAGAAGTGTGGCAGCCGCCACAGTAGTGAAACTCATAAAATAAAATAAAATTGTTAATCTGATTATAGTTTTTTATTTAACGAATTATATAAAAAAATAATTTACAAAACATTTTTATGGCTTGTTCATAAACGACACACACGAGTAAAGGAAATTAATTTCAAGTGAACTTTATAGTGAATTTCAGCACGATTTTACTCAGCTAAGGAATATTTCCCTTTCAACAAATTCACTTAACATCTAAATACAGTATACGGTTGTTAATATCAAAATTATCTTCCGAATGTATTTCGGCACGATACGAGAAGGGCATCTTGTTTAGGGTGGATTCAATCAATTATACTAAAAATAGTTTAATTCAAAATTTTTAATTTTAATGATATGAAAATAATATCACGTTAACTAAATCTCGGCAAACTCGTTATCAGTGAATATTCTAGTTTTTTTTTTTCCTCGTTAAAACATATTAAATAACATCATTTTATCCAAAAAGTTGAATCGAAAAATTTCGATATATTTCTGATTAATAGTTAGACGTTAGAGAAAAAAACAAAAAACAAAAGATATACGAATAATGAAATTAACGATTAAGTAGAAAATTGCATTCGCACAGTCACAAATTGGGTTATTTGATCAAAGGCAAACATCAAACACTGTAAAGTCAGTTTACACGCGACGGCAGATTACGTGGGCCAGCCTCTGTTTTTATTAGATGCAATCGCACACTGCCAATCGGTGGAGGTGAAACACACCTGCAACAGAGATTTGATAAATGTATCATAAAATCAATGAATCAAACACTTAACACTCAAACGTTTTACTATCATAAACTTATAATTGAAGTTCGAATTTACAAAAAGTTAATATGAAAGACGTGAACGATATCAACTTAGTTATATACTCGTATTTCGTGAACTTCACCATACTTCACCAGTGAAGTCAAGAAAAATAGGCGTAGCTATCAGCAAAATTCAAACAACTTCAGCAAGCCAATAAAATTCGTTACGAAAGAATGTTTCAGCAAACATTTGTAGAAAAAAACCCTCTGATCGAAGAATACAATTATTCATTACTTACATCACAATATGTCTCCTTGTTTTTTTGAATCAGGATGATGTAACTCCCTAAATGATTTATTCAGTCGAACTGCGTTAGGCCTAGCTTGCGGCGAGTAAAAGCATTCGCGCATTAATTGGCAGACCGGTTTCAGCGTTTTCTGAAAGAAAACAATTGCATATAAATAGCAGCGACGAAAGATTGTACGTGAATTATAACATGTACTAAATTATGAATATTTGATTGACGGCAAGAATTTAATAGAAAACGGCATTAACGTTAAGATTTGAGGAAAAATTTTACTTTTCAAGCACGGTCTTCATCAACCGTAATCATCATATTTTCATAAATTTTCATTTCACAGTTAACAGAATGAAGTAAACATAATTTTCTTGAGAATCAGAAAATTCGCTGAAACATAAACCATCTTCAGTAGATATATGGTACTTCGTTAAAGAAGCAAAACCAGAATTTTGGCTTCGAAATGTTTCTAGCAGATTGATTTTAAAATTCATTCAACACCCTCTGCTATTTTATATGTTACAGAATTTTTCTAACGTTTAGTAGTAATCAGAATGCAGTGACTGCAATAAATAATTTCTGTTAAAAGGCTCCATGAAAACTACTGTCGGTACTCCCAACTGTTTTGCGCATATTGACGGTACAGAACGAGATAAATCATGAAAACAAAAAAATTTGTTAGCTCTAGATGTAAAACATGTAAAAACAAAATAAAAGCGAGGTTAAAAACACTGCAAGTTTTATACGGTTTTCTAATTTTGAAAAGAATTCCGACAACATATACTAAAAAAATATTCTTTTGAACAGAAAAATTTTAAAAATATTACAATACTAGTGACTTATACGTGAATTTTAAATACAATTCCAGGAGAACAAGTAAACATAAGTTTAATGTTCACTCAGGCGTGTGGCTTAAGGACGGTTTAAACTCACTGCTTTATTCTTTTTAACCAAACATCTAGAAAGCTAAGGGAAAGGAAAAACTGTGCTTTGGTTTATACTGTTCCTCTAAATTTATTCTCTGAAAGTTAAAATTTACCTACTTGACAGAATACAGATTAGGATAAAAAAATAAAGAAAGTGAGTTCAAACCGTCCTTTAATAAAACGATATAAAATTTCTCTATTGGTGATACCACAATTTTTTTTTTTGAAAAGGTTTAAAGTTCCTCTCTTAAATAAGCTGTTTTGATTCAAAACTGCAAGAGGTTTGGCCTTTGCAACTTTAATGAAAAAAGAATGAAAAAAAATGTAGAAGAATAATTAATTTCTTATTTCAACTTTTCTACGGAACGAAATTTAAAATCAGATGAAAAACAAATAGAAAAAAAGAATTGGTGATCGTAACAGGTTCTTGAGTGTTGCCAAATCTAAAAATAGAGTTTGTCTTCTTGACAAATTCCCTCGGTTTAACCACAGACTTTTTTTATTTACTTCGTCTTTTGTCCACCTCTGAGAAATACTGAGAAGATCGCGTTTCGGTTTTTCCGGGTCAAAAAGAACTTTCATGTCATCGATGGATGGATTTTTCGGTAAAACATCAAAGAAAGGTAATGTATGCTCGTCCACCGTATATCTTCCACCTTCGACTGTCGCACAGCGTCTATAATCCAAATCAGAATTTCCGTAATAAAGCACTTCTCCTTCAAGAAAACTCAATAACGGAAAAAGTACGTACTGGCAAATTTCGTACAGTACCAGCCCCAAAGAATAAATATCAGCCATTTTGAACGCATTGAAAGAATTCGATTGTATGTTACCGAGAACGATTTCTGGGGCCATGTATCTCGGCGTTCCTTGAAATATGTCTGGCTCGACAACTGCATCAGTGGGCTTACCATCGGGGCCACTAAGGAACGAAAGATAAAACAATTATTATCAAATTCGTTTACAAGAGAAGAATCAATAGTGTTTCTATTCAAGAGGTTAATGGAGGCAATTTATAAGGAATGGTAAATTAGAAATATCTCATGTATTTTCTTGTTGAGCTATTGAGAAGAATAATAACTGAACAGTACGAATCGAACAAAAAGAAAATATTTTAGATTGAACATAATCGAACTAACATCATTTTTAAGTTTGATCACAAACTACTGAAGATATTAGTTATATTAGTAAAACATACATAAAACGGAAGATTTTATGCATGTATACTTAATTTTTCATAAATAATTCGTAGGTTGTTGAGAAGAAACGGTCACATGAGCTCTAATTCACTGACAAAATGGATGAGTCGGCCTAATTTGATTCTTTGAATAACAGCTCTGAAGAAACTTGCCATACACTGTGAAATTATTTACCGAATTCGCAGTATTATTGAGAATTTAGAATAATGTTTGCCAAAAAAAACCTTAAATATTACAGTTAAATGAACATACGTAATAATACAAGAGTAGAAGCTTCATAAAATAAAATTTGAAAACTAAATCAATTTAAAAAGAGGAAAATTTCCATTGCGAATTCTGAAACAAATTTCGAATGAAAAGTTTATTTTTCTAAATTTTAAACAGGTTAGAGAGAATAAAATGTTTTTTTAAATACTTAAAGAAATTCTGTAAAATTTTTTGATATATCTTCAATATAAGAAAATTTACACAAATTTTCAAATTCTTAGAGCTGATAAGGATGGCCTTTAGTTTTGGTTCAGAAACATCCCATCACTGAAGACCAGCGAAATAGAGTCGAAGTGTAGACAAGACAACTATTTTTATTGCTACCTCTCGATATCATACACAAGAATAAATAAAGTTTGCTGATACAGCAGTATACCAAAATACAATATCCACGCTATTTCGCCATATAACAGTGCATATGTTGGTGGAATACGGCGAATATGCATATTCGGTATGTTCTATTGATGCATTGGACTAATTTCTAGCCAACGAAATTAACAGTGACGATTCGCTGGGGAATATTTTCTGTTAATTGTTTCGATACATTCGGGTGGAGGAATTGAACCAAATATTAAATATACAGATGTTAAGGCTCAAGTGCTTGGCTCTACAATCGAAAGGCCACCGCCAAATTTCCAACGCCAAAGTGGGAGTGTGTTCATTAACCAACTTAAAAAAAAAGGATGAAAAATTCGAGCGTGTATATTTTTACCGTGTGTTTTCCAGCATAATTTCTCACCCTAGACCCTGTTTTTGAAGAACTTTCTTTTTTAAATGATGAAGGGTGATCCTGTGGTGGTGGAGGGTACCAGAACCACGCATTTTAATATATCGATTCCGCGTATTTCAATATACTAATTCCGCGCAGTTCAAATTCTCTAACACTGAACCAATTTTTTTTAGGGCATCTTTGATAGCCACACAGTTTTACATTTTAATTTTCATCACTCTAATGACAAACAAAACATTTTGAAATAATTATGCTTCTCTTAGGCTAAAACAAGTGTTTTTCCCAATAAATCTTGAAAAATTTATTTTTCATGGCTACTACATCTGAAGGGGAGCATACAGAAAATCACACTAAATAACTAATGACTTGGGAATCAACTAACCAAATGAAACTAAAATTGGTAGGTCTGATTCTTATGCTGAAGGTAATATTTTCAATAACGGGTGGGTCAAGGTGCTCTCACACTAGTTGAAAATTATACAGATAAAATGCTCTAATCAGAAATCACTTGCTGGTGCATTCGTAATTTGCGTCACGTCGTCCAGTGTGAGAGCGTTCCCCCTTTTCACTCGCACCTTACGCACGCCTTTTTATGTATCGCGGGTGGTGGATGGAGCTTCTTATTTTGAACATACTATAGAACAGCATTTCCCAAAGTGTAGTTCGAGAGCCAATTTTTGGTGCGTCTCGAAAGAATTTAGTCGCCTTGTTCTTCACCTCCTTTTCACGGTAAAATGTTTATTATTTTACACCAGCGGATCTTAAATATTTTCAATTTTCTAAAGTGCGTCGTAGTTCAAACAGAACAAGTTTGGGAACCACTGGTTTAGACGTAATCGTGCTTACCTGATAGGCATTATTGCGATTTCAAAATTTGCAATAACGCATTCCCTACTGGAGCTGACAAGGAAATTTTTAGACGTAATATCGCGATGGGCAACCGGGAAACGTTTAGTTGAACCACAAATTTCGATATGCAGAAAAGCGATTCCTTTTGCAGCTGTTTCCACCAACTTCAGAAAATCAGACGAATTTAGACTATTTTTGTCTAAATAGTCGTGTAATGAACCCAATTTATGATAATCAGTGTAAATTGCTCTCAATCCAGAAACTAATATATCCGCACCACTGTAACCTGAAAAATTCAATTTACTTTTCGATAAAATAGAACTTAAAATTTCTTTTGTCAGACAAAAATTAAATTTTATAACAAACCTAATATATTTTTGTGATGCGGCTTTACGGTCTCATAAATTTTATACTCTTGTGCCCAACGTTCCTCTTCACTGGCAGAAAACACCTTTTCCACAATTTCCGTTGCGTTCCATTCGCCTAAATAAACTTCTGTGAATCGACCTCGTCCCAAAGAATACCTGCGTCTAATTTGCCGACCAATGGTAGTTTGCAACTGTAACCAAGACATGATAACAATATTATAGAAATATACTTGGAATAGAACGTAAAGGCATAAATAGTCTGGCAAAACGTTAGTACATGTAGAAAAGATAACGTACGCAAAATAAAGCTAATTTGATTTCACAGAATCATACGCACTACGTATGCGTTCTACTGAACTCTGTTACAAAAAATTGAGCTTCAGAAGTAAATTAATATGGTAACTTACAAGCAGCGGTTTTCCAGCGCCAGAGCCAGTAGACGAAATTAAATCGTTGAGCATATTATTATGTGATTTGTGCAATTTAATGTTAAACTGCTCCGTAAGGCATTTTCGAGATCCTTTTGGTTTTTGAAACCTGAAAAAATAAATCAATTTAGAACGCTCAATATTCATCAATCAACAGTGTAATTAGAATTCATTTCAAGCCACTTACTTATAACACAAAAACATAGCGTAGAGGGTAAAAAAAACGAAAGCGAAAGAAATTGTCGTCAATAATGCCATACAGAAGAAGTTGGACTGAATAAATGAATTTGATGGTGGGATTATACTCCGATGTTTTAAGTCAGGAAGAAGATTCTTATTACATAAATCGGTGAAATTACAACACTGTATCGATTGTAGATTTTTTGATGGAACTAGATCTCCTTTACACTGAAGTAAAGCATTCTCCGGATCTGAAATGCAGCCGAAAGAACGCACACGATCATAGACGCCCTCCTCTTTGTTGTACTCTTCATGGATAGCACTAAAACACTGGCCACCGAGTTTCAATGGACAAGTTCTGTTCACAACGAAGTCGAGATCTCCACAAGGGTCACAATAACATAAAATACCATCTGTAAAAGAATATTAGCAAATTAACAAAATTAATTATTCATATAATCCTATTATAGACAACTACCAAATATTCCAGCTAGCGAATAACGATGAATAAGTTTAAATAAGTAGTAAGCTAACATATTAAGATCTTAGGTATCTGAGATGTAATTTTCTTCAATGGATTTTTGAAGAACCAACTCGACCGTTGTTAGTTATGAGTAAAAAATACAGTAAATAGTGAAAACAAATACTCACTCATTTTAGAGAAAATATGAAAATTAATTAGCTATCCATCAAAGAAAAACGCGTTAACCGATTAATGAAATTCATTCACTATTACATTCAATTCAAATCATTGTATTCATTATTGATAAGCAAAAATTGATCAGGATTGAAATACTGATTCAAAATTACGCTTCCTTGTTTTGTGTATTAACTGCCTGACTTGTTCAGGGTTCAGACCTCGTACTGCATAGATGAACTCAAAAAAAAACTTAATTAGTACAGTTCGTATCAACGAGCATAATGATATGAAGCACATACGCTACTTTTACACCGTTTTCAGTGAGGCCAACTACCCCTCGCCATTAAACCTGTTCGCCACATTTAGAATACATAGGAAATACGCATTTTTACCCAAATTTTTAATCATTATTCTCTTACTTAATGAGATAGCTACTTTTTCGTAATGAATGAAATTTTAGAGGAAGTTTCAAAAAATAAAATGAGCCCAAAAACAAGAAGTTTGAGCTCTTGAAGCCAAGAAAATTAAAAAAAATGAAATGTGCATCAAATTTGCGTGATTTAATGTTATCAGTAGATTTAACCTTAAAAACAACAGATGATAAATCTTTAAAACAGTGAATTAATGAAAGTGAGTGGTTATGATTAGTTCTCTTTAGGGCTTCGAGGATATATACATATAACGGAGATGACATGCTGCTGCTTTGCAAGGAATCGATTGTCGTTAACATCTACACCGAGCACATGTACACTGGCCTACAAATTACCCCATATTAATTGACATGACCAATCAGAATAATCAGATTCTCCGTAATAGGGTAATTTGTACACCAAAGTTTACAAATAATGCGGGGGAATTTTTCCTTCAATCAGATTTTTAGATAGAAAAACATGTGGTGTCAACAGCTGCGACATCAAAACCACTATTATGCCATCTCCATCACATCTGAAGGGTTAAATTTACTGATAACACTAAATTAAGCCAATTTAATGCACAATTTAATCTTCTTTTTTAAATTTTCTCGGCTTCTAAGGGCTTCAACTTTTTGTTTTTAAGCTAATTTTATTTTTTGGAACCTGCTGTAAAATTTCATTTATTATCAAAAAAATAGGTATCTCATTAATAAGAGAATTATAGCAAAAAATTTTGGTAAAAAAGCATTTTTCCTTTGTAGTTTGAAGTGAGGTTTTTGGATCTGAAAAAAGTGAACAGGTCAAATTGAAACACTATAATTCAATAAAAATACAAAAACTATACAAGTGTGAAATAGACTGAAAAAGAGATGGCGATCTTTCTCCATTACACAAAAAGTGTTTGATTGGGAAAAGGTGAGAAAGTGTTATTGATATCTGAGATATGAAATGTTATAAGAGTGTGAGAAATCTTTAATTTTAACGGACCAAATTTCACCAAACTTATACAACTTAACTTTAAATAAACGATGACATTAGACAATGACTAGATAAACACTTGATTGATACATAAATAATAACTTCAATATTAATTTCACGAATATATTAATCCATAATTATGATGGATGAGATGTTGACTGTTCAACAAATTACAAGTGACAAGACAAGTTTACAAAATATATCATCACAGTTTGTTACAAATATAAAATATCACAAAATGCAGAATATATGGGATGTGATATATTCACACAGTTTGAACAACATTGATACTTGAGTAAGCTCCTATTTGATTCTTTTGTTTGATTCTTCGTTTGACTCTTCAATCTTTCTTAAAAGGATGATCATTCTTATCAGTTATCATTCCAATTTTATTTCAATGATGAGTTTCAGTGATCATGTTTACAAATGAATTCTGTTTCTCTGGAACAGTGTTTTTCTTCAAAATCATTCAAACAAAATGAGAATGAAATAAGTGGCGTTTTATTGGATGATTTTAAACATTTTGAAGGTATTATATATCAATCTGGGCTTTCGTTTTCTATTAGAAGTTCTGCCCAATTAAAAAGTAAGTTGAAAAAATATAAAATGATTTGACAAATCAATGAAAGAGATGAAGTTAAGGATTTCGTAGCTGAAAGTATTTTATATAATATTTATTCACGATGAAAACTAAAACAGAGGAACAATAATCACTTCTCCCAATCTCAAATACTGATAAATGGGCGAAGTAAATATTTTGATCGAGCCATTCTCTGTTAGTAAACGATTGACGAATGAATAATTTACCGTTGTTGTTCAACCTGTGTGAATATATCACATCCCAGAATATATTGAGTCAATGTTACCACTACAATTATTTGGTGAGAATAACAAGCTAAAGTATAATATATTTTGTCATTATTCTCACACGTCTCCTCAAATTATAATTGTACGACAGAACACGGAAATGAACAATAGAATACAGTCAACGAACATGTTACAAAGTACTTAATAAGTTATATCACTCCTTGAACTCTTTTGACAGTGGACTCAGTGGTGAACCACAGGTGTTTAGTTTAGCGATCGAAAGGTTCCAGCCCCATTTTTCTGACCCAAAATAGTGATGTATGTTCAGTTCTATTGTTGATCCTCCAGTATGTGATAAAAAAATTCATGTTAGTAAACCACTTGTCATTGTATCTCAACCACTCCTTCCAACACTCCATCATCAAATATATTATCCCTCAGATTAGGGGTGGGAACCAAAATAAAATTTATATTGGTAATCACTAATCAGCTTTATTTTGATCAGTACTGGAACATTTTGTTCTGTTACAGTTACAATAATAGAACTTTTCATTAATTAAAATTATGTTGGATTATTTTCAGGGTTTTCTCTTGAAAATGGATGAAAAACTTATAGCGATTAACTGATCATTATTTATGGTTACATATTTGATTCTAACAAATTTAAGTTATGTCCTATTTAGGTTATTGAAACATTCTGTTATAATTAGAATTAGTAGAGTTTGTGCCTTAAAAATGAAGGTTATAATATTACAGTTAGAGGTTATGATTGCCACTTCTACTCCAGACACATGGAAAATGGCCACAAAGCCAAGACCCAATTTAAAAGAAAAAAACAAAATTAACGAGACATTAAAAAAAAAGTATAAAAACAAGACTGGAAGTTTTTTATGATATAATTAATAAAAGTATAATAAAAATTTTTTAAACCACAAAACTAACAAATTTTAAACACCTTTATAAAAACATATTATGAACATTTTTTTTTTTTTGTTAAACTTTATCCAGAAATTTAAGACGTTCCTTTGAAAAAATATTGTATCTGTAAGCAGTAGAAAATAATGGTATAGAAAGCCTCAAAAAGGAAACGGAAATTTTGCACTCATTTTTTCAGAAATTCTTACCTCTCTTACAAGGTCTTCAACTAAGTCGGTTACATGAACAGAATTACGAATTTTTGTTTCACCAAAAATGGCACGAATAGTATCAGATCTGATACACCTACCAACTTCCTGAAAATAAAAAAAATTATACATGAATAAATTTCAGTTCTTTCAAATGAAAACATTAAAAAACAAGTGACAATGGTGGAACACAAGAAAGAAGTGAAACTTCACAAGATATTACAGAATTACCCCAGAATTCATGTAATACTGATGCACACGATGAAATATGAGAAATCAAAATTTGGTCTCCCTTCGAAGCCCCTAGAGGTTGAAAAATTAGTTGAATGAAAAAATGAACATAGACTTGAAATCAGCCCTCAAAAAAACGTATCAGTTAATGTATCACATAACAAAATATGAGACTCAAAATTTTCTCCTTTTTGAAGCCCCTGGTGGAGGAGGAATGGGTAGAATGAAAAAAATGTAAAATTCAAAATCAGCAGTCCAAAAAACATATCAGATAATGTATCACACAACAAAATATGAGAGGTCAAAATTTGTCCTCTTTTAAAGCCCCTGGTAGAGGGGGAATGAATTAAATGAAAAAATGAACGTCAAATTCAAAATCAGCGCCCCAAAAAACATGCATTGATGTATCACAAAACAAAATATGGGAATTCAAAGTTTGGCCCTTTTTTGAAGCCTCTGACAGTCAAGGAATGGGTTGAATGAAACAGTGGTTAAATTCAAAATGAGCTCTTCAAAATAAATACCCGCAGATGTATCACAAAATAAACTAAAAAAGGAGAATAGATAACAATTCAAAACTTCGTTTTTTTTATTAGGGGCTTTGCCCTCCAAACCCCCATTTTTAAGTAGATTTCTGAAGAAAATCTACTTATTGAAACTGCCTGAGTATTTGGACCTACGGGTGGGAGTAGGTAGTCTTTTGTTTTATGACTTCCTGAGTATTTTGGCACTATTTGTTTATATGTTCACCTTCTCGCGTCGAGTCCATTTCCAGGCATAATTTTGACAAGATGGTGTCAAAATTTGAAACACATATTCGGATCCACCTAAGAAAGGACCCTATGGTTTTTGGTCTAGATCGAACACATGGTTCATCTAGTAGGTCTATTTATATCCATTTTTTATTGAATAGCGTACAGGTCTCAGTTTTTAATAGATAGGTTTGAAATTTGGTATACATGTGTTTTAGGTCAAGGACAATACCTATCAATTTTGGTGTGGATAGGCCTTATGGTACATCTGGTAGGGGCGATTTTGTTGCATTTTTAACAGATTAATGGCAGGAGTAATTTTCAAGCTATACTCACAGAATTTGGTACAGGTATTGATTTGAAGTATATCTAACATGCTTCTAAATTTGGTTCTTATTGATATTATGGTTCATTACCTGTAGCTGTTGAAGGTGCATCCTCCATCAGCCTGGAGAATTACACTTTCATTTAACAATCGGAAAATTATTTTTCGTTTAAAATAAATTTTGCAGTTGAAACCGTTGACTAAACCCAGCCCAATATTTTAAAATTTTCCCATAAACTTCGATTTTGTTAGAACTATCCCAACCATTATGGTCTTATTTAGTAGGTTTGAAAATGTGGTATTTGAAATCGTGCTAGTTCGAACTTGAAATAAGTTTTCATTTCATAAAAAAATAATGATTTTCGACACAGAAATTAAAAATTAATTCATAAAATATTTTGAAAAAATGATACATAATCAGCATAAAATTGCTGCCAAGAGTTTTTTATTTTAATGGAGGCGAACCCAAACTACTTTTTTTTTCTGTATTAAAAAAAAAACAGGTAAGTGCTTCACTGTTCAGTCTACTGACGTCAAATATTTTTAGCCAGTACTGGGCCTTATTATTGGCTTTTTCCACTCCATCTTACTTTTTAGCCGGTAACGCTTTTTGTGGTCGGGTTCGTTGTATTAAGGTCATACGAGTTTACTACCGATACCAAGGAAGTTTCACTTCAAAAAAGCAATAATTCGTGATAATACCGGATCTAGAGGTCCTACTAGAGTACGGAAACTAGCGGGAGTTTTGTCTTCAATTGTGCCTCTAACTTCTAAAGCAACGCATAATCCACAACATAGTTCTTCAACCATTTCCTGCGATATGTAATTTATTTAATTTCTTTTTTTTATTGTCTGTCAAATTTGGAATCTAAAACTAACTTGAAATTCCGCCATCACATATTTATAAATTTCAAGAAATTTTTCTGCCTGACCGGTATTTAGTGTACACATAATTATATTGGTAATCTGATATCCTGATTCTTCTATCAAAGTCATAATGGCTCCAACTTGTCCTACACAAGAATGAAGAAGTCAGAATGCATATACTTAGACAGAAACAAAAAAACTCAATTTTTTTAACCTTTTCTAACCGCATGAGGCTTTATTACACAACATATACTTTCCCCAGGTAAAATAGGTGAAAGGTAATCATAAAGGTGATTTCTGGAGCGAAATAAAATTGCAGCGTCCTGAAACAAAAATTTCATTACTGAAATAAGGAATTTATGATTTTAGCAACTTTCAATCGATGAAATTAACAAAACCTAGCGATTCAACGTCAGTATAGGAAACGATGTTTTGAAAAAAAGAAACACATACTTTTTCAGCTGACTGAATGGAGTTTGAAATATGCAAGGCATTCTTAATTTTGTCAACACCGAATCGAGCGCGAAGTGAATCAGGAAATTCTTGTTTAGCTTTTACTGGATCTTCAGGTCCAATAAGATTTAAACTTTCACTTAAGACATTAGCTCTTAATAACTGAAATGCTACAACAGGACCACTGATAACATGCTGTACGACCATACTGAAAATCAATTTAATAATATTCACCAGAGAGATAAAAAATATATGTATGAATATAATAATTTGGATTTTGATGAAATAATAAGAATAAATTACATTCTAATATTTTCTGAAAAAACATCAGATTGTATAATATAAAAGATGATAGCGAAGTGAACGTCAAAATATCTGGTAATGGTAGAATAAGTCAAATACATACGTGTTTAGAGTGATTTCATTGCCTGCTGCAGATTTTAGAAAGGTTGAAAATCGGGAGAAAAATCAGAATTTTTCAGAGAAATTGACATTTTCTGTCATTCCGGATGAAATAACTCAAAAACTAATGGAGATAGACAGAAGGTACTAAGCTTTTTACAAAAAATGCATTTTCCCCAACATTTTTGTATATAATATTGCAGTTATAACTTGACTCTTTTCCAATGACACATTAAAATAGCGCATTCGAATTAGAATAAAATAAAATTATTTTGCTCTACAAATTTGAAAACAAACCAGTAGCAAAGTACATAACTATTCTAACACGTACGTACTTACCCTATTCCACCAATAAAAGGAGTTCTGACGTCCACTCCATCAACACCTTATACACAGTGTTAAACTTGAACCTTTAAATTCGTTTTCAAGTATTTCGTATATTATCCTCAGAAAAAAATTTACTTCAAAATAGCTTTATCAGGATAATCTCTGAGTATTTCATGAGCTTCCACATCAGATAAAAAGATCATCCTTAGATTTATTAGACGAAAATTATTTTCAAGAAATGATTTTAGAATTTGTCCCTTGGTATCGACTATTTCTGGCTTTAAAAATCCAGAGATTCTGAAATTAATCGTAATACATGGTTAATATAATGATCAAATTTATTTATCATCATATACATTGAAGAATTTTCAACTACTTCTGAGAATGTGTTTCCATTTTCGAACGAGTACACATATCGGCAAAATCGGTAATCTGAATGAGTCTCGAACAAATTCTTAGGGTCGCTCCAAGATAAAGATCTTCATAATGAATACCTTCACATTTTCTTCGTTTCAAAAATAAGCGATGTTTCAGTGTGTCAAACTATAACAATTGGAATTAATTAGAGTTAGAAAACAAACATTGAAAGTAACTCCAACATTAAACGCGGTGCACTGAAAATAATACCCACAAGTTCAACAGTTTCGTCTGATGGATAAAAAAATAAGTTGAATTTCCATTTCACTGAAGAAAACGGATCTTGCCATTCTGATAAAAACGATAGACGATCAGTATCGACCTAAAACAAGTTAAATAAAAATTGCTTTTTCCAGAGAATAAACAGAATGTTTCATGCTTGTTAAATCAAGGATAACACTAACAAATCACTCACCATATTTTTAACACCAGTCTTCCAAATATTTAGCAGAAATTATACCTTATTTGGATTTAAAGTAGACAAAAATAAATAAAAGTTTTATCCATATCCACCATGGTCATGCTACGGCGCATTCGCATCTTCTCGCATACATCGAAGTTTAAAAATCATGATTCAAGATACATTCGAAACAAACAATTAATAATCATGATTATAATACCCAAGTACGTTTTAAATTTCAATTTCAGAGTTCAGACAGTTTATACTACAAATTTTAATTAATTATTGAAAGTACTAAAACCTTCCAAAAAGTACACCAAACAAATTTCCTTCCTTTACTGTTGTTGTCATGGAAATCAAAATTGATCAGTTTTTCTTGCCACAAAAAGGGCGCACTTTTTCCATTTGACATTTTAAAGGTTTGAGTGCTTGAGTCTTGACTTTAGCTTGACTCTTCGAGAATTCATAATGGGGACGTACGCTGCTGTTTTATGTTCGGACATGTCGGGACCTTCGAGGATATATATATGATCGAGACGACACATTGGCAGTTTCGGTGTTTTACCTATAGAAAGCGCTTCTACAAACTAGTGTACTTCAAACCAAATATCTGATTGGAGGAAAATCTCGCAACGTGAATTTGTTTATAAACAATGACGTACAAAGTACCTCATTTTTTCACCGATTTCCGATTCTGATTGGTTGGGGTGTTCAGTCTGGGGTACTTCGTACGCCAGCACGCGGAATCTATAGTCTAGACACTCAACCCCATGTTAAAACTGTTTCGTGTCGTCTTCATCATAATATATATATCCTCGAAGGTCAAGACCAAATAAGTTGAGCTCCGACGTTCACGGCGCATTAACGCAACGTTGTTTCTCATTGGCTATTCAACATTTTTACGTCATCATCATTGGCCATTAAACGTTTGTATGTTATATTACTTATTTCCTTCAGAGCTTAACTTTTTTGGTCTGACCATAGACCAATAAGTAATACATTGGTGCTGTTTTACCGGAGTAAGAAAGCAAAGTTTGAAAACCAGCCGAAAGCTGAGTTGAGAGCTGAAAATTTTTGGAGGAAAAAGCCGAAGGTCGAAAATTGAAAGCTGTAAGTAAAGAGTTGAAAACGAAAGCTTATGTTTATGGAGAATTCTCTTTGACTACACATATATCCTTGAAGGGAATCCCACCTTCATATTATGCTTGTTAGCGCATTGTAATCTAAAGTATGTTGAAAACTTAACAGTGTAGAATGTAAGCGATCGGATCCACAAAAATTCATCACCACCATATTCTTAAACATCACTTTTTATAAAGTGCCACTTTTCCCTTCATTTTATCCATAGGACGTAATGGGCCAAGAGTTTGTAAAGTGTCTCTTTATAAAAAGTGAGGTTGAGAATATGATAGTCAGTGTTTGATAAATTTAAAAAAAATTTGTGGCTCAAGGAAAGACGTGGTAGCACTGACAAGAATTGGTCACAAATAAAATGGCGATGCGTTTGTCTTGTCTCTAACGTAATGTTGTTTTAGTTGATAGTTGATGCTCCGATTAAATGGGTGGAATCTGTCGACTGATGATGAAATAATGTTTCAATCTTTTCCGATTGTCCTCGTAAAGTCGTAAGTAATAATTTCATTATTTTTCTAGTCAATATTATATTTTGAATCAATATTTGAGACAGGAGTATTTGTGTTTCACTTTGGACTCTCATGCGTTCAACTTGAAGGGATTGATTAATTTGTGTATGGCTCCGTGTTTCTGAAGTCACTAAAATTTTATTTTTATGTCCCTCTTGATGGAGAGTTAGTTAAATAATTCATTTTAATTTTGAAGTTGTGTATGTAATACTCTCTGCAACATCATTTTTGTTTGGTAATATTGGTGTTTTTTCAAGCGTTTTTCTTCTATCCCTAGATCCTTAAATACAATTTGTTAGTAATCTTTTTCTTCTTTTTTTTCGGGTTAATATAATTAATCATTGTCAGATCGAGTTTGAGATATCATTGATTGAAATTTTTACAGAGAATTTGCTTGTATAGATATGTTTCTGTGTCCTGTCGAACCATCGAAATGGTACCCATACTATACAATATTCAGTGCATTCATTCTCAAAATTGATGAATAATGAACTACAATTTTTTTTCCTCAGATTTCGTTCATGATTCGTATCCGACCGGTATTATCATGGGATGGCTGAAAAGTTGGATTTTTATCGTAGTTTAAAATTTTGTTCATGTTAGATTCATAATTCTCGCGCAGTATGAATGAAATTAAACCTGACGCTCCGAATACTTCCTGGGATAATGTTCCCCATGATATTATGGTACCTGTCCCAATAAAGATGCACTCTCCCGTCATTTTAGATCATAACTTACCATTAAATCATGGACCAATGCCCGTTCCGCAGACGCCTCTCGTAAGTATTTTCAATTCTAATTTACATATTTCAAGATCTACTTTTGCAAGAATAATTTTGTTCATATTAATAGAATGTTCCTGGCATGGGCGGTTTTATTGAGCCTGAACTATCTCCAGAATTAATTCAACAAGGATGGAGAAAATTCTGGAGCAAGCGTGAAAACAGACCATATTTTTGGAACAAACTTACTGGTGAATCTTTGTGGGAAATGCCGTCACTCAAACAATCCGTGAGTGAGAAATAGTACCTTTATTGATGCTATAAGGAGATAAATTTTGTTGGTGTGTTAATGCGGTGGTCATATTTTTTACAGTTTGATCCAATTACCGATCCTCTCGGTATTTGTGTCCCTGGAACTGCAATGAATGGTTCTTTAGCAACCAATAATGATTCTTTATCGTTAAAAAGACGAGCTTCTGAAGAAGCTGTTGATAATCCGATGATTAAAAAATTCATATTATCGTTAGTCTTCTTTTTTTCTTATTCCTTTGCTGTTTACTTTTATCTTCCCTTTTATGTAATGATCTGATATTTACAGCGGCCCGTGGGATTTAGAAATTCCTACGAATGTCATCATATTTGAAAGGTCTCCTACTATTTTGGCGCATCCTCATCCAGAAGTTGAGTCACTGCGCTGTAGCTTGACCGCCAAATTGAGACAGTGTTACCAGGAACTTTGTCATTCCAGAGAAAGTTAGAACATGAAAGAACTTTTTCCTGTTGAGTCTGCGTTGAGATTTTCTCTAAATTTTCATTCTCTTCTTTTTAGATATTGACGCTCCGGAAGATTCTTTTGACAGATGGTTGATGGAGAGGAAGACTGTCGATACTGGGAGTGATCCCCTTCTTCCCAGTCAGTGTTACCCAGAAATTTCTCTAAGCATGTACAAGGCGGTAATGAATGATATTCCAATGAAATTGGAGAAACCAAAATTCACTAGTGATGCTAGAAAACAACTTTCTAAATATGCTGAGGCAGCAAAAAAAGTCATAGATTCGCGGTATGATAATTGCGTTGCTTTTATCTCCATTTGTATTTGTATTTTTGCGTTTCTATTTTGTTTGATTTTCACAGAAACGTTTCTTCTGAAAGTCGAAAAGTTGTCAAGTGGAATGTTGAAGAAACTTTCCAGTGGCTGAGGAAAACCGTTGGCGCAACATACGATGATTTTCAAGAACGTTTAGCACATTTAAGAGTGGGTCAAGTTTTATTGAAGGATAAAGTATTTTTTGAACGTTTCAATGTTTGTACGGTCTGGTATCTTGTTTTGTTTATAGACGCAGTGCCAACCGCATTTAACAGAAACCGTGAAAGAATCCGTCGAAGGTATTTGTTTGAAAATTTATCACTTGTCTAGCGAATACGCAAGAAAGGTTCGAGAAAAACAGAGCGAAATCTACAAAGAACAAGGAATTACCGGTGAGTTGATGGTTAACATTATTTTTTTATTTCATTTATCGAAGTTTATACTATAATATTTCTTTTTATTTCATATTTAGAGCCTCTAACCCCTGCATCAGCACTCACTACGAGAAAAGTATGGTGTTATCCTGTGCAGTTTGCTGCTCCTTGTCCTAGGCTTCCGTCTATAGATTTTATGGTTGAAAAAGAGTTAATTTCATTAAGATACAATAAAAACGAGACCGTATCTATCAATACTCAGTATATGCAAAAATTGGTTAGTTGAATTCACGATGTAATAAATTTATCCGTTCTCGTTAGGCATTTCAACAATTTAATTTGTTTTGTCGGTCTAAAAATCAATCGTATTTTTAGGAACAACTGTATCGTTATAATTGTTTTGACGATCGAAAATTTGAATTGTTCTTGCCGCGCGTTTGGTGTTTACTGAAACGGTATGGCACATTTCAAGGAAAGAATCAACTTTTTCAGTCGTCTCTGTCACTTACAGTCATGGAGTGTTTGAATCGTTGCTTTGGAGTGACATTTGAATGTTACGCTTCTCCGCTCAATTGTTATTTTAGACAATTTTGTTCTGCATTTCCAGACACAGATGCATATTTTGGGTCTAGAGGGTACGATTCCAATGCATGCGCCGTATTGTTTTATAACTTGTGAACGAAACGATTATCATCCTAATACCTTCATTTTTCAGGATGTTGTCCGATTTGAAAGCTGTGAGTGGCTCTTTTGAGGCAAATCCTCCTTATTCTGAAGAATTGATGGATTCGATGGTTACGCTTTTTGAAAAGTTGTTATCCGAATCCATTGAGCCATTGTCCTTCATTGTTACTGTGCCTGACATTCGCGACCCGACTCCTTCTGCCATCCTGCGATTGGAATCCAGTACTTTCAAAAAAAAGCAAGTTGTTGTGCCAGCCATGGAACATGAATGTCGTAACGGTTTTCAGCACTATGTAAACAAGTAGGTTATCTCATTTACACATTTTTCAACTTGCTCTCTCCTTGCCATTCAATAGTATTCTTTATTTTTGAAGATTGAAAGAGCTAATTAATTTTCGATAATTGTTATTATTATTTTAGAACTGATGTAAATATTCGCTCTAAAAATGGATTGTTGGTGGTGTGGTTACAAAATGCTTCCGGATTTCAACGTTGGGGTCCTACAGAAGATAGAGTTGAAGCCCTATTAGAAGCATTCAGACCTGGCAAAGAACGTGAGCGAGACAAACAAGAGCTTTTATCACCATCGCGCACTAATAATAATTTAACGAGTTCCAGTCAACATCCTAATAAACCAGAAGTTGAGAAGACTTTACCAGATCCTTAGAATGTTTGATCTCTTACAACCAACCGTGCAATAATGCCCAGGTTTTTATTTAAGTTATTTCTAAGATTGTATCTCTAGAGTATTTTAAGCTTTTTAATTACCACCGTTTTAATGTCTCAATTATTTTTCTAATCATTGCTAGTATCAAATAGTCCAATTTTGTTTTAAATGATTCGTTGTGAATAATGTCTTCATTTTATTTACTTGCGGTTTCTTCTTTATGTCTACCTTTGTTAATTGTTGCATATGTGTACATGTGACCGCATGAATAGAAATATTTTCCAAGTGAAAATAAAATTTTAAACGCTATACTAACATTTTTTTTTTATTCACAGAAATGAGCGTACGGTTCTGTTTCGATCCGGAACAAAAAACATAATTCGACTATTATTTATACTTAGGTTTTCACTCGACGATACAATTATTTATTAACATCATTCAACCGTAAATGAGCCAAACTCAAGTCGAGTTGCTTTCTCATTAGATCTTAAATTGAAGACAGGAATCAATGGTAATACCTTTCAATTCAGAGATGGTCGCCGCTTCAAAACCTTAAGGTCGAAAACTTTATTCAACATCGAGCACCGACGATGAATAATGAATAGGAAAACAGAATTATCTACCCAGAAGACTGAGTCAAAAATGAAGGAAATGATTCAAAAAAGTTTTTGACGTCATCCTGTTGAAAGATATTTAATCATCCACGGGTTTCAAAAATTTCTTTTTGATGAAAGGTGGTGACAAAGTTGCCCCGGACCTTTTGAAAGTTTTTGCAGTAGTTTCAACTAGTGTTGATTCTTCTTGGTATAAAATAGCCATTTCTTCCGCAGTAATGTCAACATCTTCTTCTTTTACTTTCGGTAGGGTTTTTTTATCTTTACCATCCATTTCCATGATTTTTTCAATGGCAGGATTCATTCCTCTGTATGATCGTCGACCACATTTCAATCCCTCACAGACAACCCAACTAGGTTCCACGATAAATTTGGATCTATAAACGTTAAAGAAAAATAATTATATAGATTTATTAAGGCGCCAAAAGTAATCTAATCATCGATAAATTTTCAACTTACGAGGAAGATCTTAATTCATTAGAAATTTGACTATAAAAGAGGGCTTTGCTGCTTTGTTCATTTTCTTCTTCCAATATCCGCTGTCGACTTGTCTTCATGAACTACAAATTATCATACAAAATTTAAAATTGATGAACAGAATTCAATTTAACAGGAAGATAACTGGAGAGTTCCGTAATGACTAACCTTCATTTCCAAGAGATGTTTCGATAATTTTTTTCCATCTTTCGGGCTACGAGTCATTTTTATAATAATTCACAGAGGTGCTACACAAAACGAAATGTTTCAAGTAGTCCAGGATGATTTTAAGCAATCGAAGCACAGAGAACAATAAATTGCTCTAAAAATTAAATTTTGAAATCACAACAGATAAAGAATAATTTTATTAATAAACCTGTATATTTTTCACCAACACAATATTAGTTAAATTCAAAGGGTAATAATACAATACAATTACAGTAAGGAAGAAAAGAACACACACATGCAAGACGAAAAGAATAACGTCACCCCTCAGGAAACGAGACGACTGACGAAGTATCACCACTCCTAAAGTCCTAAGAATTCGTACAATTTTCATCTCATTTTAATTTGCTTAGAGGATATAAGTTTGATGGAGACGACATGTAACTGTTTTACAACGGAATTCTTGTCGTTTACATCAACACCGAGCACCTGTACAATGGCGTACAGATTACCCCACATCAATCGACATCGACCAATCAGAATAATCTGACTCACCCAAATGAGGAAATTTGTACACCAGTGTTTGTAAACAAATACAAGACAAGTGATGATATTTTCCTCCAATCAGATTTCTAGAAAGCAAAACACGTGGTTTTGACAGCACTCCCCATAGGTGTGATACCAAAACCACTATAAGGTTGACACCATCATATATATATATATATATATATATACATCCTAAAGGAAATTTGGTTTGATATATAGATAAACACTATAGTCCATATTCACAAACGTCACTTTAACCTCCCTTCACTTAAACTTCACTTAAAAATGACTTTTGACACAATTTTGTATTTAAGAATGTGGTAACATTTTAATTTTACATTGGAACTCTCCTAAGAGATACAATGTTCCCATATTTTTAAGTACAAAATTGTGCAAAAAACTTTTTTAAAGTGAAGTTTAAATGAAGGGAGGTTAAAGTGACATTTGTGAATATGGGGCTATGGCTTTAGGATTTTGTGATTACTTGATTTAACTAGTTTTTTGTTCATATAGTAATTTTAAATTGAAACATTTTTTATCCAGTCTGGTGCCTTCTAGGGCTTGTAAGCAAAAACATAACTAGAATAATAACCACTAAAAACCTAAATAAATTTACAATATTGATTTGGGAGCCAATAACCAAAACAAACAAATTTCACATAACCAATTCCCACAAAATGCTGAAGCCATTAACCAGAACAATAACTAGAAAGAATCAGTTTTTATTGGTTTTTCTGAAATATCAAAATTATTGATTATTCTTTTCAAAAATTACACGTTATTTCCCAAAAAATTATCAATTATTGATAATTTAACCTGAAGAAAGTTTTTTTAATATGATAACATTTTTATTTTCACTCAGACTATTTTTGGGTTTGTTTTCTAATTTGATATCTTTTTTCTTCTTAAATTATCAAAAATGCATTGATAAGATATTGATACGAATTAACAGGGCTTCCCCATTACCTATCAAAACATCGATATATTTACATTATATCGACCCAGTAAAGCATGATTTACACACAAAACAAGAAGGAAAATCGATTGTAAGCTTCCAGGATATATGTATGATGGAGGTAACACAAAGACAGTATTCTATGGTGTTAGGTGTCAGGCTGATAGACAGCTCTGACGTATTAAGCCATGTGCTGAATTCTTTTGGATTCGCCATTAAATTAATTAGGATTCGTCGACCTTAAATTAATTAGAATTCAGCGACGAATGGAGGAGAATTCACCTATGAATTCACTTCGATTCGCAGTTAAATTAATTAGCATTCGTCGCCCTTAAATTAATTAGAATTCAGCGACGAATGGAGGAGAATTGACCTATGAATATTAAAAAGGGATAAACGACGCTATTTAATTTTAAAAATACTTTCATTTTGTAAAATAAGTTTTATTTTTTCAGGATTTATCAAATATCACACGTCAATTGATTAAATAATTTGGAGGGATTTGCATCGTCATTTTACAATATGACAGTGTTTTTAAAATTAAATAGCGTCATTTATTCCTTTTTAATATTTGTAGGTGAATTATCCTGTATTTGTCGCTGAATTCTAATTAATTTAAGGGCGACGAATCGAAGAGAATTTGTTAGTGAATTCTCCCCCATTCGTCGCTGAATCCTGATTAATTTAATATAAAATTGACGTACCTACCGAATTAATGAGGAACAGGAATACAATTCAAGATTAATAAAGCGATGCATTTTATTGATTAAATTTATTAGACTCACTAATTTAGGGCTATAAAAACATCAATATAGAAGATGAAAATGTTATCACATTAAATGTAACAGTCTCCGTAGCCACTGATACTGGGCCTTTTTTTGTTTAATTTACCATAGATTTTGTCTCAACCAATAACCACAAAAGTTTTTTTGGCTAACCAGAATAATAATCAGTAACCAAATAAATACATTTTTAACCAATAACCAGTAAACAGTAACCAATATAAATTTTTATTGGTTTCCAGTAACCAATAACCTCAATAATATTTTGGTTACAAGCACTAGTTTGGAGATTCTTTACCCTTTCAATTAGTTCATTGTTTAGTTCTTCATAAATCAGCGCTTTCATTTTTTCCTGATTTTGAAAATATAACATGCAATTTTCAAGATTTTCATTCGCAAGGTCAAGGTTTAAAAAGGCATTTAATTCAAGACCCAAAAACAAAATTTTAGTCTTTACATTATGCATGATTGGATATATTCTCTCAGCATACAAACTGGATAACATATTGGTCCTCCAGGCATCATAATTACAACTATTGAATACATTTTTTCTGTCAAAATGTGACATTATCTTTTATAATTAATTTTTAGGAGAGGAGTTTTAGGATTTGGACCTTACCTTGGATCACAAGACAACTCAAATTAACGGGTATTATGGGCTTAATCACTCAATTATGCAATTCATGGGCTCAACCACACAATAAAGAATGAAATTTAATAATTTTTAAATAAATGAAATAATTAATGTATAATAATCATACTAAAATCACTGATGAAATGATCTCTCTGCCATTTCAAGTACAAAATTAGTAACTCATATGTATCAGCCTGAATTCTATTGCCAAAACTTAGTTTGAAATGATCAGCCAATGTGGGAATTTAACTTCTAAGTCAAATATTCAATATAATTGTTCCAATCACAATGTGAAAAATTAAGTACACAAACATTTATCATTTATCTATGGGTTGTTAGTTAAGCAAAAACATGAAAACATTTATAAGCACACAATAATTAAATTCAAAGTAACAGAACATGAACATGAAAACATATGTCAATAAAATATAATTATGGTGAAGTATCAAATTGGGTAATTGATAAATACAAGAATGAATGTAACAAAAGCTTCTTCGAATGTATAGTTTGGGTCAAGCAAGATAAATTACTAAAGAATGATTTAAAGAATTGTTCAAGTTTCGACTTCTCAAAATCCTGAACACTGATTATTCATGACAACGAACCAAAAACAAGGAATATTATGAAAATTTATGATTTTTATGCCCAAAAAATTATCATTAATATATGAAAAAATGATTAAAATAAATATTTTGTGACTTATCTTTTGATTTTTCTCCTTTATTCGACCAAATTTTGTGAGGACTCTACCAATACTTCATTTCGATTGACTTAAATACTTGGTTGGTCGGCTCTAATTTACTTCAACTTGTAATTTTCAATTTTACTTAAACCAGAATAAAACAAATACAACCTCCAACAGCTTTTTACTCAATGTACCGGTTTACCAAACCACAAGATGTTCTCGAATTTAATCTGTTTATTCCAAACTTTGGATCTCAAAGAATATAACAGCACCCAAGAATTCAATGCTGTTTTCATTTAATTTTACTTTAACTTTCAATTTCGATTACTTCAATTACAATGTCCGACACAATTTTGACTTTTAACTTTAACTTTTCACTTTTAAATTGAAATTGAAATTTTTACTTTTAGATTAACTGGCAGATGGCCTTTCACTTTGTATGAAATCACAATAAATTTTAAAACTTTTAGAACAACAGTCAACACATTTCGATATTATTTTTAACTATACATTAACAGTAAGCTCTGCCTACCATGTTGAGGTATCTTTTGAAATCAAACACAGTTAAAAATAGGAACTCAACTATTTTATTTGAAGACATCGTAACATTGACAAAATGAATGGAGAACAGTCTCCGTTAATCAAAGAGAAAATGTAACATTGTGTGATCATCAGTATTGCCAATTGTACGATCCAAAAAGTGATATTTTTATTTTTATTTACAGGTTGAGTATGTATATAAATAATTATATTTGTGAGGTAGTGAGGGAATCGTATCCCAACATTAATTACTTACTAATTAGGAGCCTAATATAGCTAATAATATAATCAAGTCTATATTTTAATAAATTTACTATGAAAATTATTAATGAACCAAACTTTTTCGTAGGTTTTGAAATTTTGAGAGACAGACCAAATAAAATTATTAGATTATCCCAACCTATGTACATTGACAAAATTTTCAATAAATTTGATCTCCCTCAACCAAATATGCAACAATACCTATGGAAACCAATTTAAGAATAAACAATTCTGGGGAAACAATTGATAACACTGAATATAGAGAAATGATTGGAGCATTGCTATGGGGTGTTGTTATTTCTAACAGCTTGGGTGAAGAGTTGCTCAGATCTGTACTGAATATGAATGAGATTGCTCGTACTCCCTGAGTGTTCCTTTATTTTTTGATGTTATCATTATAGTGAAGAAAAATATACGAAAATTTAGCAAATCTGAAACTACAAAATAAAAAGTCCGCTTTTCATTTCTTTTTCAATATTAATACTTTATAATATTCACTATGTTTTCGTACAAAGATTTCATTCTGGACTTGAAGAAAAATTGTTGATGAAGATGATAAAAATATTGAATGTGTTATTGAAAGTGAAGAAAGTTTTAAAAAATTTTCAGAAAATCTGAAAGAAGCCAAAATTTTATTTTCAATCCGTTCATCAAATACTAAAAGTACGTCAATGAATTCTGAAAAGGTATCTTCTTACCTATTCAATTAACTTCAGACCTTTTATACCAATCAACTAAGCTACGAGTTGGACAGGTACTTGGACTATTTTAAATATGACGAAGTTTTTTTGGACACCACAAGCTAATATTTTTTTCATAAAATATTCAACTTAAATTTGACACTACATTAATAATCTACAAAATAAATTAGGGTACTTAATTTTTTGGTAAATGTAAATTGAAAAGTGAAAAATTCCCACTCTCCAGTCTCTATTAACTCTAATGAAAAAAAAAAAAATCTGATAACTGAGACTTGTATTTCTATACCACATTGCATGATTCACTAAATCATTTGAAAACAAACGCCTCACCCAAGCTGGTAGAAATAACAACACCCATTGCTATATATTTCACAATTAACTAAACCTGATTGTCCTGATATATATCTTTTGCTGTAAATTATCTTTCAAAATTTCAAAATAACCCTACTGAACAAACAAAACACTATGGCTCTGTTTGTAGCTCTGTTTGATAGGATCACACTAACTTACATCAACCTACACCAGTAGGGATATTCCACAAACATTCAAGTAAAACTTGGTGCAAAGTAACATAACATTCCTATATTTGTGTAAGTTGGTGTAGTCCTATCAAACAGTGCTTATGTTAAAAGAATTTTTTGTTATGTCAATAACACCTGTGAGAAAAACGGTGGAATTCTCAACGGATCACCATACACGAACTACGATGATGAAGAACTTAAAACGACGAATTAAAGAAACGATGACTAGAAGCACACATTACGACATATAAAAGAGAAGACTAGATACTTTGAGTTTCACGAATTTTTATTAGACACCATGATGACATACATGTTAAAGCATCGACGAGAGATGAGCGACAAGAAGGCACACAAAAAATATAATCACAGCTGAGTTACAAAACACAAATATCACAGATAAAACAACAACAACAGAAACAGTGTTACCACAGCATGTGATGTGCGAGAATAAGTGGCTATCAGAATATTATAATTTGCCATTATTCTCACACGCCTCCTCAAATTATATATATTCGATTTAAGATTTTTTTTTTTTAAAAAAAAAGATAACAATAAAAATAACGTTATTAATCTAATACTGTCATTTCGATACATAATGACAAAAAGTCAACAAACGATTAAAAATAAACATGTGGTCACAAGACAACAACATTAACATACAAACAAAAATGGTATACATAAACAAAAAGTTACGTTAAATTTATCAGTCTACAAAATTCGGTAAATTTGGGCCTCGGGCAGCCCTTCGTGAACATATCAGCCAATTGTCGCGAGGTTGGCTCATATAAGTATCTAAATTCTACATCTACATGACTGCATACAAAACGGTATTTTACGTCTATATGTTTTGACCTACGAGTATTCCACTTGCCGGAGTGCAACAGAGACAGACAGCTCTGATTATCCTCATAGATGACAGCCCTATCAGCAACTTGGATGCAAAAGTCACCTAGTAGATATTTCAGCCATATGGACTCAGTGGTAGCATCGCATATTGCGATCAATTCACTTTCTGTACTAGATAAAGCCACTGTTGGCTGCTTCTTGCTCGACCAGGACACCAGTGACCCGTAGACAAAGGCACAGTATCCGGTAACCGACCGTCTTGTATTAACGCAGTTGCCCCAATCGGCATCGGAATATATTTCCAATATACTGCCGTTACTCTTATCATCATGTAGAAAAATTAATTTTTTGTCCTTGGTGGTTATCAGGTATTTCAGAACTCGCAGAAGATACTTGTAATGCTCATCCGTGGCACAGCTGGAGAATTGGCTGAAGTAAGATATTGCAAAGCAAATATCGGGCCGTGATCCTAACATTAAGTACATTAAACATCCCACGAGCTGTTGATACCGGTTATTTAAAACACTATCACACGCATTGAGATCCCTGTCCAGTTGGAGTCCGGGGTCAATGGGTGTGAAGGTTGGTGAAAAATTTTCAACACCAAAACGTCTAGCAACAGACTCGATGAGAGCCCTCTGCTCAATCTCCAGTATGGCCTTTTCCCGATTGTAGCTAATATTCAGACCCAAATATTTTTTGACCTCTCCAAGATCCTTACATTTAAAACGTTTATTTATTTCATTTTTAAAGAAAGCAATTTTTGCCTTATTATTGGAGCTAATGAGGACGTCGTCAACGTATGTGAGCAAGTAGACGACCGTATTGTCTGTCCTACTTTTATAAATATACAAGCAGTCATCAGCCTTATTCTGCTCAAAACCGAGAGCAACCAGAAACTCGTTAAACAACGTATTCCAAACTTTAGGCGACTGCTTCAGACCATATATAGATTTATTCAACTTCAAGACATTATTTTTCCTATCTATCTTTGTTTCAATTCCCTCAGGTATTTCGAGGTACACATCTTCAGAAAGAATTCCATTTAAAAAGGCACTACAAATATCTACTTGTTCTATATAAAATTTCATTTTATTACTGATAGCCAAGAGAGTCCTCACAGTCGAAAGCTTTGCCACCGGCGCGTAAACTTCATTAAAGTTGAAGCCTTTCTTCTGTTGACATCCTCTGGCGACCAGTCTTGCCTTATAGAGTACCTCATTATTCATATCGTATTTTTTATTAAATACCCAACGACATGTGATGGTAGGAGCGTCCCTTGGACGTTTGGTCACCCACCAGGTCTGATTTGAATTCAGGGCACTGATCTCCGAAGAAATAGCTTCCCTCCACATCAGACCGTCTGGTGCACCATTCGCCTCCTCAAACGTCAAGGGGATGCCGTCCTCCGCTAGGTAAATATTTCCTGCAGTCCCATCACATTCAGCCGTTGCACCTGACAGACAATCCAAATTCACGTCACCATCTACTTCAATGTTCTCAAGGTTCGATTCGGTGACCTCTACAAAAATACCATCATTATTATTATATCTACTAGAGTCCTTGGCACCTATTTTATTTTCAAAAAACTCGACATCACGTGACAAACGTACCTCCTTAGTAGTCACATTGAGAAGTCTGTAGCCGCAGGGAGAATAACCGACCATTACAAGTTTCTCGCTTTTATTTTTAAATTTATTTGAGTCATGTTTGAAGGACAGCATATAAGCGTCACATCCAAACGTCCGTAATTTATTATAATCAAACTGTTCATTAAACCATCTTTCATAAGGGACAAAATCTTTATTTGTGGGGCAACGGTTCACAATATATACAGAGCACAATATGGCTTCTGTCCAATATATCTTTTCAAGACCGCTCTCGAACAACAATGTCCTCGCCCTTTCACACAGTGTCCTGTTCATCCTCTCAGCCTTTCCATTTTGCTGAGGGCAGCCACCAACAGTGGGTTCGACAACAATCCCTTTTTCATTACAATATGATTGAAAAATCGTGTTTAAGCATTCTGTGCCTCGATCGCACCTGAGTCTTTTAACATTGTAGCCGAATTTATTCGCTACCATCTCATGATAAATTTTGAATTTCGAAAAGGCTTCTGTCTTACTCGTCAACAGGTACACACAGCAAAAATTTGAGTAGTCATCGATAAAGGTCATAAAATACTTCACTCCATTATATGATGGAGGATTTATCGGGCCACACAGATCGGTATGTATCAGTTCCAAAGGCCTACTTGTTTTTCGTTCGTGCCTCAGGAACGGTTTCCGTTTCTGTTTGCCCATAACACAGGGCTCACACAGCAATCTGCGGTTAGTGTCAACATTTTGTATCAAACCCCTAGTTGACAATAACCTAACATCGTTTACATTCAAATGAGCAAGTCGACGGTGCCACACAGTCAGTGGGCTAGGTTCATCTTCAGACATCAGATTGCACGAGTGATTTGGTATTTTCAAAAAATCAATCGTGTACAAATCCGAGTCAACGCTCACACCAGTGGTCACGATTTTACCACTGCAGCGTTGGATGACCTCAACAGACTCCTCTCGAAACAGAGTGTCGAAACCCGACTTGCTCATGCGCTTAACGGACAGCAGATTCTGTGGCAGCTCCCGGGCATACCTTACATTTTTTAGTTCTATTGCGATGCCATTCAACAATTTTAATTTTACGGTACCGACTGACGTGACAGCAAGCGAGACTCCTTTCTTCGCGACACAGATACTGTAGGGTTTTATCAAATCTAAATAGTCACTGAACAGACTTATATCATTTATCAAGTGAATTGTGCATCCACTATCCACTACGAAAGTGGTACGGTGCATCGAATTTACATCATTTTTAGCATCAACAAAATCATTTATTTTATTATTATTATTATTCTGCAGTGTAAAGCTGTAACCATCTTCAGAGCGATTGTCATTTGAATTAAAATTATCATTGCACATTTGTGCTGAGTTACGATTATTATTATTGTTATTATTATTGGTACCATGGTCGTTAGTACGATTTCCATTATTATTATTAACGTTATTACAATTATCCGTACTATTATTATTTCTATTTTTTGCATAGCAATTACGTGCTATGTGACCGATTTTGTTACAGAAATGGCATTTTATATTCGAATGCCCATTGTCATTCCCAAAATTCCGACCATGTCCATTTGAATTATTATTCCCATTATTATTATTATTGCTCTGTGCGTTTGAACTCCGGTTATTATTAAAATTATTATTACTTCCGCCTCGATTATAACCACGATTGTTTCCCCGATGTTGAGACCTACCACGACTGAAACGATTATTACTATTATTATTATTGTTATTATTACCGAAATTTCGTCCACCATTCGTGATGTTGCCAAAAAATACGTTCTCTTCACCAGTGGCCACCACCGATGAAGGTTTTTGAGGAGCCGAATATTGAGAATTACTTCTCAACGTCGATTTACTATCCAGGGACAGTTCACGTTGAAAGTTGTTCAACCTCATGAACACGCCATCCCAGGTTACGACTTCACCATCCTCTAACACCACTTTGATAGGACGAAATTCCGCTGGCAGCGAACGTAGCAATACCAGTACAAATTGTTTGGTGGTAGTCAGGTCCCCCAACTCGGTCAATCGTCTACAGTGGGCACGAAAATCAAGTAAATACTTTTGTAAGTCAGAACCAGAAACATACCGTTTTGTATACAGCTCAGCTCGCAAATCCATTAGCGTCCTGTCATTTCCGCTATCAATCAGGTTTGTCAGCGCGTTAAACATCTCCTTCGCGGTTGTGTAGGTCTGGATGATTTCGAGGTATTCGTCCGTCACGTTGTTGGCTATCAGGAACATCGCCTTAGCATTCTCCTTCGACCATGCATCTCCCCTATTTCGAACAGTTGGCAAAGAATCAAAGATTATGTTACCCAAAGATTCCTTTGCTAACAGCAGCTCCATCCTGAATTTCCATGTTCGACCATTCTGCCCATTGAACGGCTCGATAGTATTCTGTTTTCGAATGTCCATCTCGTGATCAGGCTACGACGATCAGTTGCACCGCGAATCAGCGACTTCAGCAACCTTTCAGATACGTCAACCAACGAATAAACACGAACGAGATTCCAGGAACATCGAAAAATAAATACGAACACTTTTAAAGGAAAAAATTACAAACAAGGCATGGTACTACTTGGGAGTGATGAACAGAATTCGACAGCACAACTCTGCATACTCAGGACAATGGCGACCACGTTGACAATCAGGTACCTGGGCCCATAACCTGTGAGAAAAACGGTGGAATTCTCAACGGATCACCATACACGAACTACGATGATGAAGAACTTAAAACGACGAATTAAAGAAACGATGACTAGAAGCACACATTACGACATATAAAAGAGAAGACTAGATACTTTGAGTTTCACGAATTTTTATTAGACACCATGATGACATACATGTTAAAGCATCGACGAGAGATGAGCGACAAGAAGGCACACAAAAAATATAATCACAGCTGAGTTACAAAACACAAATATCACAGATAAAACAACAACAACAGAAACAGTGTTACCACAGCATGTGATGTGCGAGAATAAGTGGCTATCAGAATATTATAATTTGCCATTATTCTCACAACACCAAACAATATGTCTCACAGTATCAAACCATTATAAGCTTTTATCGATGCATCCTATACACCTGACGTTAAAGATGAAATAATAGATTTAAATAACTTATCTCATGGTAAATCAGTTTCAGGATACTTAATCTTCTCCAATGGTGATCTCATTTACTGGTCAGTTCATAGACAATTCATTACAGCAAGCTCATCAACAGCAATAGAAATTATATAAATATTTGATACATTAGACAACCTGAAAATTATTTGGCTATTAATGTGGGAAATTTTTAATCAAACAAAACCTGTACAAATAAATGAAGATAATATTTCCACACAAACCATATGTTCAGGAGGAACTAAAAAAAAAGAACTAGAGCTCTTATGATTAAATGATTCTAAATCTTAGAAAACTTTTAAGACAAAGTTGTAGAATTTAGAACAGTTAGCACTTAAAATAAACTTGCAGATATAATGAAAAAGTCTGTCGATAAATCAAAATACAATTACTTCGTAGAAAAAGTTATAGGAACTTCAAACTCTTTTGAAATATCTTAATGTCAAAATATTACATTCCTTTTTTTATCTTCTTCATCGAAGATTTCACACTTTCATCATTTAAATTCTTTCTTCATCAATTTTCCAAAACACCATAAACTCGAAAGAATTCATACATGGCAACATGAAACAAAAAAATCGAAAATTCAATTAACAAAAACAAATTTATATAGAACCTAATACATTAAAATCAAAATTACTTGAAAATTAGTGCCATGCTGTTTTCATAATCCTCTCATTCTGGATATCATTAAACTTTGATCTGAAAATAAAAATAAAGGTAATAAATATTAAATATTGAATATCAATTGCAATGAAATATCAAAATAAATTAAACTTGTACATACCTTTTTTTAATATATTTGTTAGCCCATAAATATCATCTCCACTCATCATCATCATCATCATCACTACAAATTTACAGTTCACACATTCCTGTGAGAAAATACGAACTGCCAACGGATCGAACTACACAAAAATATAACGATGAAACCCAAACTAACGAAGACATTGAGCAAAGACTAGACGCACACATTACAAACACATAAATAAAACTATAAATATTCACTTTTTACGAACTTTTATTCCACATAATATCAGCGGACATGTTACTGTTACGACGGTTGATTAGCACGAGAAGGTATACAAAACATATAATCACAGTTGGGTTTCAAACACAAAAATCACAGATTACAAATAATATTAAAATAGTGTTACCACAACAAATGATATATGAGAATAACAAGCCAACGTATAATATAATTTGTTATTATTCTCACACGCCTCCTCAAATTATAATTATACGAATATGTCAAATATGGGCAAAACAACTTACTAAATTAATAACGTCATTAAAACAAGAATGACAAAAGTCAACAATAACATAACAAAAATTACAACATAAAAATTTCAACACAAATGGTAAACATATACAAAAAGTTACATTAATTTTAACAGTTTACAAAAAATATCAAATTTAGGCTTCGGGCAGCCCTTTGTAAAAACGTCCCCCAACTGTTGTAAAGTTGGAACGTACGAATACTTTAAATCTATATCTACGTGATTGCACACAAAATGGTACTTTACGTCTATATGATTGGATCTGCGAGTATTCCACTTGCCAGAGTGCAGAAGAGCCAGACAACTCTGGTTATCTTCGTAAATCACAGCTCTGTCATTAGTCTGAATGCAAAAGTCACTTAACAGATACTTCAACCAGATCGACTCAGTGGTAGCATCGCATATTGCAATCAACTCACTCTCAGTGCTAGATAGTGCTACAGTTGGCTGCTTCTTGCTGGACCAGGACACCAGTGACCCATAGACAAAAACACAATATCCGGAGATAGATCGTCTTGTAGTGACACAGTTGCCTCAATCGGCATCAGAATAAGTTTCTAAAATATTGCCGTTATTATCACATTCATTTGAAAATATTAATTTTTTGTTTTTTGTGGTTACCAAATACTTGAGGACTCTTAAAAGATATCTAAAATGTTTGTCTGTGGCAGAGCTGGAGAATTGACTGAAGTACGATATTGCAAAGCAAATATCAGGCCGTGATCCTAGCATCAAATACATCAGACATCCCACGAGCTGTTGATAGTCGTTGTTAAGTACACTATCACACGCATTGAGATCCCTGTCCAATTGGAGTTTAGGGTCAATGGGTGTGTAGGTTGGTGCACAATTTTCAACACCAAACCGCCTAGCAACAGACTCAATGAGATTCCTCTGTTCAATCTCCAGTATGCCCTCTTCACGATTGTGGTTAATATTCAAGCCTAGGTATTTTTTAACCTTTCCTAGATCCTTACACTTAAATCTTTTATTAATTTCTTTAAAAAAAATGTAATTTGAGTTTTATTATTAGAACTAATCAGGACATTGTCAACGTATGTGAGTAAATAAACTACAGTACCATCATTTTTATTTTTAAATATATAAAGACAGTCATCAGCCGTACTCTGCACAAAGCCAAGAGCAACAAGGAACTCGTTGAACAATTTGTTCTACACCTTGGGCGATTGCTTCAGACCATAAATAGACCTATTTAGTTTTAAGACATTGTCGTGTCTATTTGTTTTTGTCTCTATCCCTTCAGGTATCTCGAGATATACATCCTCAAAGAGGATACCATTCAGGAAAGCACTACATATATCAATTTGCTCGACGTGAAATTTTAATTTATTACTTACAGCCAAGAGGGTCCTCACAGTTGAAAGTTTCGCCACTGGTGCATACACTTCATTAAAATTGAAGCCTTTCCTCTGTTGACATCCTCTGGCAACTAATCTGGCCTTATACAAAACTTTATTATTGACATCATATTTTTTATTAAAAATCCAACAACACGTGATGGTGGGGGCGTCCTTTGGACGTTTGGTCACCTGCCAAGTCTGATTGGAATTCAGGGCACTTATTTCAGAAGAAATAGCATCCCTCCACATCAGACTGTCCGGTGCAGCACTCACCTCCTCAAATGTCAAAGGGATGCCATCCTCGGCAAGATATATATTGCTTGCTGTCTCATCACGTTCAGTCATTTCCTGCGGAAGACAATCCAAATTCAAATCACCATCAACTTCAATATTTTCCAAGTTTGATTCTGTGACCTCCTTAAAAATATCGTCATCTTTTGTATATCTATTTGTATTAGTACTACCTATTTTATTTTCAAAGAACTCAACATCACGTGACAGACGTACTTCCTTCACATTTGTATCTAATAATCTGTAACCACACGGAGAGTAACCTATCATAATCAATTTTTCACTCTTATTTTTAAACTTATTAGAGTCATGTTTGAATGACAATATATATGCGTCGCATCCAAACGTTTTCAATTTTTTATAATCATATTGTTCATTGAACCATCTTTCAAAAGGGACAAAATCCTTATTTGTGGGGCATCTGTTCACGATATAGGCAGAGCACAATATGGCTTCCGACCAATATATCTTACCAAGACCACTCTCGAACAACAATGTCCTTGCCCTCTCACACAGCGTCCTGTTCATCCTTTCAGCTTTTCCATTTTGCTGAGGACAGCCGCCAACTGTAGGTTCGACAATAATTCCCTTCTCAGTACAATATGACTGGAAGGTTGTATTCAAGTATTCTGTGCCGCGATCGCATCGGAGTCTTTTTACATTATAACCAAATTTATTTGCGACCATTTCATGATATTCCCTGAATTTAGCAAACGCTTCCGTCTTACTCTTTAACAGGTATACACAACAAAAGTTGGAATAACCATCTATAAACGTCATAAAATATTTTGCTCCTTTATATGCAGGAGGATTTATAGGACCACAGAGATCTGTATGCACTAGTTCCAGAGGCTTACTAGTTTTTCGTTCATGCCTCAGGAACGGTTTTCGTTTCTGTTTCCCCATAACACAGGGCTCGCATAATAATCTGCGGTTGGAGTCAACGTTCGGTATTAAACCTCTGTTTGACAACAACTTAACATCGTTTACATTCAGATGAGCAAGTCGTCTATGCCACGTGGTCAGTGGGCTCGACTCATCTTCCAACGTCAGATTACACGATTGACTTGACATTTAAAAAAAATCAATCGTGTACAGATCTGAGTTCACGCTAACCCCAGTGGTCACGATTTTTCCACTGCAGCGTTGAATGACATCGACAGATTCCTCTTTAAACAGGGTATCGAAACCCGACTTGCTCATTTGTTTCACCGAAAGCAGATTCTGCGGCAGCTCCCGAGCATACCTTACGTTTTTTAATTCAATTATGATTCCATTCAACAATTTTAATTTTACCTGTACCTACAGACGTGACAGAAAGCAAGACTCCCTTCTTCGCAACACAAATACTATGAGGCTTAATCAAATCTATGTAGTCACTGAACAAATTTATGTCATTTATTATGTGAATTGTGCATCCACTGTCTACTACGAATGTGGTTCGAGGTATCAAATTTTTACTTTCATTTGCATTGCAAGAGTCATCAATATTATTATTATTATTCACTGTGAAGCTGTAACCCACTTCAGAGCTATCGTCATTAGTATTAAAATTCTCATTACACATCTGTGCAGAGCTCCTATTATTATTATTATTATTATTGGTACCATGGTCATTTGAACGATTTCCACTATTATTAATACCATTATAATTATCGTTATTATTATTTCTGTTTTTGGCATAGCAATTTCGTGCTATATGCCCGATCTTATTACAATAGAGACATTTAACATTCGAATGTCCACTATCATTACCAGAACTACGACCATTTCCATTAAAATTATTACTATTATTACTTTGTGAGCTCGAATTGTGATTATTATTATTATTGCTACGGCCTTCATTATTGGAAGACGAATTATAAAAATTATTATTGTGATTATTATTTCTACCTCGATTAAAACCACAATTATTATTACGATTTTTGGACCTACCACGATTAAAACAATTATTATTATTATTATTATTATTACCAGAATTTCATCCGACATTATTATGGTTTCCAAAAAACACGTTCTCCTCACCAGTGACAGACACTGATGAAGGTTTTTGAGATGCAGGATTTAGAGAGTTACCTCTAATCGTCGATTTACTATCAGAAGATAGTTCACGCTGGAAGTTGTTCAACTTCATAAACACACCATCCCTGGTGACAACTTCTGCATCCTCTAACACCACTTTAATCGGACAAAACTCTGCAGGTAGCAATCTCAGCAATACCAATATGAATTGTTTTGTGGTTGTCAGGTCTCCCAATTCGGTTAATCGTCTACAACGAGCACGAAAATCAAGCAGATACTTCTGCAAATCAGAACCAGAAACATACCGTTTTGTGTACAAATCACCTTGTAAATCCATTAGCGTCTGGTTGTTGCTGTTGTCAATCAGATTCGTTAGCACATGGAACATATCCTTTGCGGTGGTGTAAGTCTGAATCATCTCCAAATACTCATCGGTCACTTTGTTTGTGATCAGAAACATCGCCTTGGCATTCTCCTTGGACCAAGAATCTCCCCTATTTCAAACAGTCGGCAAAGAATCAATTACTATATTACCCAGCGACTCCTTTGCTAACAGCAGCTCCATCCTAAACTTCCACATTTGGCCATTCTGCCCATTGAACGGCTCGATCATATTCTGCTTTCTCACGTCCATCTCGATGACAGGTAACGACGATCAGTTGCACTGCAAAACAGCAATTTCAGCTACCATCAGATACGCCAACCAACAATTCAACTCGAACAAGATCACAGGAACAGCGAGAAGCGAACATATTAAACAATGAAAAATAAATTAGAAGGCATGGTTCTACTTGGGAGTGACAATCAGGATTCGGCAGCACAACTTTGACGACTTAGAACAATTGCAACCACGTTGACATCCATCTAACTGGGCCCATAACCTGTGAGAAAATACGAACTGCCAACGGATCGAACTACATGAAAATATAACGATGAAACCTAAACTAACGAAGACATTGAGCAAAGACTAGACGCACACATTACGAACACATAAATAAAACTATAAATATTCACTTTTTACAAACTTTTATTCCACATAATATCAGCGGACATTATACTGTTACGACGATTGATTAGCGACGAGAAGGTATACAAAACATATAATCACAGTTGGGTTTCAAACACAAAAATCACAGATTACAAATAATATTAAAACAGTGTTACCACAACAAATGATATGTGAGAATAACAAGCCAACGTATAATATAATTTGTTATTATTCTCACAATTCCACTTTTCTCACAAACTCTTATCTATGTAAAATACGTTGTATTTTAAGATAGCAGCACATTTATACTTGGCCGTTAATAAGACTCGAGTTGCTGTGCGTTTGTTTCATACTTTCTTGACGTGTATGTAGTTTGATTATAGCATTCGATGCATTCATTTTAAATTGTTAAACTGCCTTTTAGACAGATAGATTATGTGGCGTTTGTAACTTATATTTCTTGATTTCATTTTGTTTAGGTGAGTTTGTTGATTTCCTTTGAAATGTATGGTCATATTGATTCTAATAAAACCATTTTGTTTAGTGCAATCAAGATTCATTTTCATTCGTCTCTGACTTACAAATCAAGAAATATAGATGGCGAGCTTTCAGTTTCACATTGTGGTGGAGGCTACTTCAGATGGCAAGACCCCACACTGCAGACTAAAGAGAATACGCGAAAAAGGTGCTGATACTTTGTACGTTTTCCCTGAACAATTTCAAGGTATGGCTTCACATCCGAGCTTGATGGCTTTAGGCCTCATGAAAACTGCGAAAGATTTGATTAAAGTGAGAGGGCAATATCGTACAGTTAGTGTTAAGTTATCAGCAGAGCTAGTTAAGTTGTATCAAGACGAAGAGGGAAACTTTGTTTTCTAAAAAATTTTTCTTAGGGAAGCAGCAACAGCGACCCTTCCTGTTGCATCAACCCCTCCATTGGAGGCTGGCATTAATGATTGGACTTCCATTTTGTCTAAACTAGCAGGGAAGAAGGACGAGTCCTTGAAAGAGATAATGAAACATTTTTTTTTAGAAAAATTAACAACTAGAAATTCTAACGTTGCCGCCTGGGTAGACAGTTTTGAGAAGGAAGCTAAGAGATTTTCACTAACCAGCTCTCACACCATCGAGGTTTTTCGACTGTGCCTTGATCCCTCTATGAACGATTGGTTCCTCAGTACTCAGCAAAAAATCGTAATTGATGCTGGCTGGCAGCCCTGGAAAGAAGATTTGTTAACCACCTTTGGTGATATTTCTTGGAAACCTGTGTGCTCTGCTTACAATTTTAAATATCTTTTTGGGTTGTATGTTGATTTTGTAGTAAAAAAGGAACGCCTTTTGTTAGACTTAGATCACAGTATTCCTTCTGAATTTGATCGTTTTTGGGTCTTCCCTATCATATTCAGAATTCTTTAAATCGAAATTCAATTGTCACGATTAAGTTACTAATTTCCAAGTTGAAGAAATTTGATTTTGAAACACCAGTAAATGCTAAGAACTCAGATGAGTTGGCATCACCTTGTTTTGTTCGTTCTGTAAACCAGAACTCTGCTTCTAAGTCAGGTGCTTTTACACAAAGTAAAGACTTTAAGAAAGCTGTTAACGACAAAAAGCCATGCTCGATATGTGAGAAGGCTGGCAAAAGGAATCGATTTCATTTAGAAAGTACTTGTTGGTTTAAAGATAAAGATTGTAATAAAATTAAGTCTGTCAACAATGTTGATCTCGAACCTGAATTAAATGTAAAAATCAAGTGAAATTTTCACAAGACGATTAAGCTTAAAAATAAGTTCGAATAATACAGGTTACGAATGATAAGGTTTTGGAAACAAATTGCTAGTTGCACATCAAACTGTGAAGGAACAATAAAAATTAAAGAAAAAGATTATAAAAAATTATTAAATATTTTTGAAAATGAAAAAATAACAGACGTAAGAATTAATTTAATTGAATTTCCATTCTGGAAAACATTTTTGGGAGAAATAGTTTTAGAAACTTTCTCAGTAAATGTTAGTGGAATAATTCATTATAAAAGAGGTATCGAAGTCGCAAAATTTGTAGAAATCTCAAAAAATATTTTCAGTATTCAAGCTTTGGACTCGATAGAATCTTTTAGAATTTTTCTTGAAAAATTTTGAGAGAGAAAATCCTCTTTAAAAATATGTAAAACTACGAAAATTAAAACTTATAATATAATACTAACAAGCAAAATACTTTCATAATTGAACAAATTTCAAAATTCAACAAGTCATTGTTACAAAAAAGAAAAAATTCTTTGTCATAGTGGACAAGTTTACTTGTGAACTTTCATGTCACAAAATTCTTTTGTTCAAAATACTAATGCATAAACTTGAAAATTCTTTACAATAAAATATTATAGATAGCTTTCAAAAATAATTTTCAATAGATCCTTTGTTATACACATTTACAAGGATTCAAAATAAAACAAGATTTTTTTCAAGTTCATTCTCAGTTAGAATATTTTTTTCTTTTCTTCTCTATTTTCATATTTTAAAATACAAACATACACACGAATAATATTACGAAAATTAATAATTTAAATAAAAATAATTATTAATTAAAAAAATAAAATATTTTTTTCCCCAAAGAATAAAATAAATTTTTTTTTGGAATTAATTTTTTTTTTGAAAATAAATTTTATTATTTCTTTTTAAAATTGAGTTGTCGGAACTAAGCACATTACCAAGTACTCCAGAAAGTATGAATACGGCAAGTGAAAGAACCACTACTTCATCCCCTCAAGGAGGATCAGGCTATGGAAGTACACACCCTCAAGTACATTATGTTATGCCAGCTGATGAAACCATACATCCGATACAAGGTCCAAGTGGAAAAATATTTGATGGTCAATATTACTTGGACTGGAAATGTATGATCATAGCGTTAATAAGGGGTTTGGGATATTGGGATGTTTTTGGCCCACACCCTGAACTAAAAATTTATATCAAAAATATGGACAATTTGCAATACAGACACTCTTCAAATTCTGCTAAAGCATATTTTAAAAAACAGGAATGTGCAAAAGCGTTATCATGAAACGCATGACATACAATGTATCGAAACAAATTAGAGAGTGTAAAACAGTAGATCAAATTTTTGAAAAATTGGATATAACTTATGGTTCTAAAACCAAAATAGTTGCAAATATGGCAAAATCAAAATGGACCGCCTTTTGATTTACACCAGGCGGAAATATAAGAGGTTTTTTAAATAAATGGGATATCTTAGTACAAGAAGTTTGTGATGCAGGAAAGGAAGTATCTGAAGAAGAGGAGTTAGAAAATCTTCAATTGGCATTAGGATACGAACAAACCATTGCAAAGATGCAGTTTGATAACCTCCCTGAAAACAGAAAAAATTTAGTAGTATTCAAACAAATATTAAAAGAAGACGGTGATCAAAAAATGAGAGATAAACAAATTAAACTACAATACCAATCGTCTAATAAAAAATTCGATAATAATGGGAATAAATTTAGAAATAATAATACAAATTATAATAATAATAAAGATAATAGGTGGAATAGAAATAATAATTACAGACAAAATAATAATAATAATGGAAATAATACTAATAATTATAAAAATAATAATCCAAGAAATGAAAATAATAATAGAAATAATAATCAATCGCCTAGAAAAAATAATAAAGAAGAAAGATGTTTCATATGTAACCAAACAGGACATTACAAAAATAAATGCCCTGATTATAAACCCGAAAATAAAGAACAAAATAAAGAAAAACCAAAAAATAAATACAAAAAAGAAGAGGAAAGACCAATAAAATTATCATATATGGTTAAAAAATATAGTAACAATGAAGATTGGCTTTTAAAAAAATTAATTAAAGATAATACAAAAAATGAAAATTACATACAACTAAAAAAAAATGTTACTTGATGGGGGAATAGAAGTCCATCTCACATCAAATATAGAAAAATTAATTAATGTAACAAAATTCAAAATTCCAGTAAAATTACAATGTGCACTTAAAGACACATATTTATATGCCACACATATGGGAAATATGAGAATATTAGTAGAAAACGAGAACAAAATTCAAACGGCAATTGAATTATTGGAAGTCCATTATGTACCAGATCTGTCATTAGATATTATGTCTGGAATTAAAGTGACAGAATCCAAAATATTACATATGGATGAAGGAAAAGAAAAAATACAAACATATTTCATAGAAACTGGAGACATTCTATTTACATCTTATAAAATTGATGGTGTCTTTCAAGTAAATTATGATTATATAAATATACCAAAAAAATGCATGCCCGTCACTCAAAATCAAGATGATGACAAATGGGATTCCTTTTCTGTCGAATTAGAAATAGAAGAAGAGGAAAAAGAACCCATTAATAATAAAAATAATTTAGAAGAAAATAATGAAAATAATAATACTATAATAGAAAATAATAATAATGAGGATAATAATAATAATAATAAAAAAATATTTCAGATAATTCATTAGAAATAATTCAAAATAACACAAATAACCATAAAAAAATGATTTGGCATAGACGATTAGGCATTTAAATGGAAAATATATAAGATATCTACATAAAGTCACAATAGGAATTCCAAAAACAATTAATTTTAAAGATGATGAATTCATCAATTGTGAAATTTGTAAAATAGCCAATAGCCAACATCTAGGTCATAACAATGTTAGAAATAAACCTCAAAGGAGATTGGAAATTATATCTTCCGATATTATGGGACCATTCACACCCACAATAGCTAATCAGAAATATATATTAACATTTATTGACAATTATAGCAAATACACCTTCGAGATACCAATATCAAATAAAAGTCAGGTTATCACAGAATTTAAAAATATTTTTTTTTTAATAAAAAATAAATTCCCTGAAACACCAATAAGTCAAATAAGGTGCGATAACGCAAAAGAATATACAGATAAAAAATTAGTAAAATTTTGTGAAGAAAATGGAGTACAAATAGAAAATGTAGTTCCTTACTCATCGTAATTAAATGGAATTGCTGAACGCCAAAATCAAACATTGATGAAAAGAGTAAGAAGCTTACTAATTGATGGTTATCTAGATATTAAGTATTGGGCACATGCAATAGCTACAGCTGCATATTTAATAAATAGATCACCAACAAGAGTGAATTTAGAATACAAAACTCCATACAAAATTTTTTTGGGCAAAAAACCTAATCTGGATAATTTAAAAATTTTTGGATCCTTAGTTTATAGACATATTCCACTCGAAGTCCGACAACAGAATGCGACTAAATCAAAAAATAAAAATGAACAAAGAATTGACCCAAAATTTGCACCAAGGAGAGAAAAGGGAATACTCATGGGATATACCACTACAGGATATTGCATTAGAGATCCTTTTTCAAATAAATTTAATATATCTTGTGATGCTAAATTTGACGAAAATAAAAATATATCAAACTTAAAAAATTGTGAACAAGAACTGGTACTCAAACCGGCAAATTTTGTAAAAAATTTAGTTAACATAAACACTTTCAACATCACAAAAACTATAGATAATAGGTGGATCGAAGATTGTATACCGACATGCTATAAAGATGTCAAAAACAACCCATTCAGAAAAGAATGGATGAAAGCTATTGAGGATGAATTTATTTCCCTGGGAGAAATGGACGTTTGGGAAGAAGTAGATTACGATAAATCACTAAAAACCATAGATACAAGATGGTTTTTTGTAACAAAACCAAATGACGAAGGATACCACCAACCAAAAGCAAGATTAGTTGCTAGGGGCTTCAAGGACAGAACCAAATATGAATTAGGACAAGTATTCGCCCCTGTTATTCCAATTTGGTTAGTAAGATGGTTTCTATCAATAGTTAACAAATATGATTTGGAAATGGTTCAATATGATGTGAAAACGGCGTATCTAAATTCCCCTGCTATAGTTCCTATATATTTAAAACCCCCGGAAGGTTTACTAATGGAAAGTAATAAATTATTGAGACTTTAAAAATCTATTTATGGACTAAAAACATCGTCCAAGTCATGGTATAATTTAACAAACGAATATATTTTAAAAATGAACTTTGAAAGATCTAAAACAGACAAATGCTTATATTTTAAAAAATCAAATGAAAAAATAATTCTCATGATTACATATGTTGATGACATATTGATAGCATCAAATACCCCCAAATGGATTAAAAATGTAAATGAATCCTTTCAAAAAAGATTTACCATGAAAATAATTAATAACCCGAGATTTTATTTGGGATTTGAAATAATAAAAGATTGAAAGGAAAATACAATAACTTTAATACAGTCAAGGTATATAGAAAAAATATTAAAAAAATATAATCAAAACGAATCAAATTTCATAAATACATCCTTAGAAACATCTTTAAAAATTGAAGAAGATGAAAACTGCACAGACGATACTGAATATCATTCAATGATTGGAGCTCTGTTATATCTAGCTAGAATAACAAGACCTGATATTTCGTTTGCAGTAAACTTTTTCTCAAGATTCCAAACAAAATCAAATTCTAAATTAAAAAATCATGTAAGACGAATATTTAAATATGTGAACACAACAAAAGAATTTTCGATTAAATTCACATCAGATAGTAAAGGCATACACTCTTTTGTAGATGCATCCTATGTCCCAGATGTAAAAGATTATGAAATTAAAATATCAAATTTAAACTTAGGAAAATCTATATCAGGATTTCTAATATATTGAAATGGGGATTTAATAAATTGGAATGTAAGAAGACAAACGATCATAGCCACAAGCTCAACTGCTGCTGAAATAATTGCAGTATTTGATGCTTTAGACGACATACAAGTTATATTCCTCTTACAAAAAGAAATATTTGAAGAAAATGACCCTGTAAGAATTTTTGAAGACAATATATCAGCACTTAGAATAATGTCGGGAATAGCTCAAAAACGAGCAAGAGCTTTAATGATAAAATGTTATGTTATTACACAATCTGTGGAGGATAAAGAAATTGAATTCAAAACTGTTGGTACGAATTCACAATTAGCAGACATGTTTACAAAAAGTCTTGGCAAACAGAAATTTAGAAACTTAGTCGACAAAATATTGACTACATCAAATCTCTCACAATAAAATTTCTCGAATTCATAATAATTATATGGGAAAATCATTTATTTCAAAAGGGAAGGAATATAAATATTCGAAACTAAATAATATGTCAAGTCACAAATCACTGAATATAATAATCTCGTTTTTGCAGTATAGTACATGAAAATATAATGTTCGAGAAAAGAAAAGAAAAAATCACATGTTCAAACTAAATTAATTATATATTATATTCTTTAGGCCAGAAAAATACTTGTTGAAACAAAATTTATTTTCGTGTAGGTATTCATTGTCATCGCTGCAAATTCAATATTTGAACGAACAGAGACCTGAATACAAATCATTGACATGATTTCACCTGTTAGTTGATATTAGTTTATCACATCTCGATACACCCTCATTCAACAAGTATTAAACAAATTTGAACAAAACTTTTCTCGAACAGTATGAAAGATTGAAAAATACCCGAATCGAAATTCATTACTGCAATATAATATGTCGATAAATAACTTCGAAAATACATCGACATATATGTTACGATCGAATAATAATCTAGTCATTGTTCATCCTTGTTTAATTTTATGTAATTTATTTTATTTATTTTGTTTGGGAAATGAACATAAATGTACAGTAATATAGTAATTCAAAATTAATTTATTTATAATATTCGTTCTCACGATAAATTATGTTCGCTCGTTTTGTTGATCTGTGGGGGGGTGTTGTTCTACACTCCATCTACACTCGCTTACTAACCTTTAGCGCATCTACATTCAATAAAGTAAACTAACACTATTCAGGTTGTGCGAACAAACACAACTTTTTTCATTCGTTCACCTGAGAACGCTGAAACTCATTTCCCACTCAAACTTTAATCTCGTAATGAAGGGAGATCGTTCATCTTCCTCAAACTTGTAAATTGTACTTTAAATCATTGCATTACAGTATCTCTAACTAACTTGTTTCTTTCCTTGGATTTCAACCTCACTTCAGTTTTCATTCTTCTCTGACTTACATCTATACTTATGATCAATGCTAGAGCTGCGCTTCACCATTATATATTTTATTCTGAGAATGTATTTTTGTCGTTCAATAATATATTTCTGCAAATGTTGTCTCATGTTCATCTTTTTTGGTCCTTGTAAACATACCTCACATCAATATTGAAACTATTTCTTTCAGCTAAACTACATTTATAATTATAAACCTTCTTGATCTTTAATTAATAAAACCACATTAATAAACTTTATTACATTATTGCAATATTGTTATTTATTTTGTTTACCAAATTTTTTTAGATTTAATTTTTTAGGCATATTCTTTTTATGTTACCAAATCATACAATTACGTATATTGTAAACCAGTGTTTTAAAAAATGTAAATGTTTTTATGTATTTATTTTATTTATTTATTTTTTTTTACTTTTTGAAATTGTTTTGTATATAACTCAATTATAATAGTTCAGGGTGGTTTTGGACACAGTCCATATAATTCTCATAACTTTGTTATACATTTGCTAACACCACTGATCATACATTATACATTTATAATCCTTTACACCTTTGTACACTGTTGTGAATAAGTGGGGATTCTTTGCCTTTTTGACCCACAGAACTTGATGTAATTCATTACTACTTTCATTTGCCTTATTAAACTTGTCTTGTTATATTTTTTTGTGATTTATTGGATGGAAATACGATCCACAATTCACCAACCTCCTCACAAATATGAAGGGATCTACTTTGCTTCATTCAAAAATCTTGCATTGTATATTTATGACATATGACTTGTAAGTCATTTCTGCCAGCAACTGCGTTAGTTGTAATTTCACTTTGTAAAAAGATTACTATTATAAAACCTGGAAAACTTGTGTTCAACATTTTAGTCCCTAGATGCAGTCAGTTTCATTTTTTTTTTTTTCAAAAATTTAGTTATATTTTTTGAAATTTTCTCTGAAATTTAATTTATGATGTAAAAATATAAAAGAATTATGGCAAACAATACGGGTAAAAACAAATATTTTCTATAGGTTTGTTTTATTTGCCATGTGGTTTCAACACTATGTCCATGTCAAGAGGTGCTATTCCACTCTTGCAAGATAAATCCACCAATTGAAGAGCAAATCAAACTAGAAGAGAAAGTAGTGGAATAGCTTTCCTCACAGTGTCATTATTTTTGGTAAATGTCATAACACTCGTAACACCTATACGTTAAACTGAATGATGGTAGTTTTCCCCACTGAAAAGAGTGAATTGTGTCTCTAACTGGACCAGTATTATTATTCATGCTTATTCATGTAATCATGTTATTCATATTCATATATGCTCTTGGCCTTTTTCAATCAGATTTCAAACCTTTTCTTAGATTACATAACTCTGTTTTGTTTGCCAAAAATAATGACACAGGGTGACACTGAAGGAAGCTATTCCGCTACTTTTCATTCAACTCTACTATTCAGCTAGTGAATTTATCATGCAAGAGTGGAATAGCACCTCTGAATCTGGGTTTACACCAAAATGTTTTTTTTTGCTAGTTTGGTGAAAATAACCATCAAACAAACTAATATGAATGAACAAAATTTGCTAACTGTGCAAACTTCACCAAACATCCTTCAACATTATGAATGTGGGAAAAGATCAAATAAAGAGGGAATGTTTGTTTGGTGTAAACTCAGCTTTAGTGTAGACTCAGAATGTGCATCAAGAGATTCTATTCCACTCTTGTAAGATTAATGCACTATATTGAAGAGCAAAATTGACTGAAAGTAGAAAGTAGCAATAGCTTCTCTCAGTGTAATCCTGGTGCTATTTTTGGCAAAAAGACAGCTACTTCGATGATATATAAGATGGAGAAGACACATGGGCAGTTTCGGTATCCTACTTATAGAAAGCATTTCTACAAACACATACTTTCAACTAAAATATCTGATTGGAGGAAAATCTGGCAACATGCATTTGTTCATAAAATTGGCGTACAAAGTACCTCACTTTTACACCAATTTTCGATTCTGATTGGTTGGGATGTTCAGTTTGGGGTACTTTGTATGCCAGCATGCGGCATCTATAGTATGGACACTCAACCCCATGTTAAAACTGTTCCGTGTCGTCTCCATCATATATATATCCTCGAAGGTTGTTTATCAAAATTATCAAATTTAAAACACTAATATTACAAATTAATTTGAGTTTTTTTCTTTTTGTTCTTGAATCTTGAGAGGAGATTAGGAATAATGGATTTGAGCTATGTAACTTGATCATATCAAATTATTCGGTGTGAAGGAAATTGAAATTCTGAAAAATACGGTTTTGAAGCATTTTCCTTTGAATGTGTAAATTAGTCTGTTATTTTAAATTTACTTGCCTGAGAATTCAGGCCGAAGTGATTTTGTTGTTCGTTTACCAAGTTTCTGTATGTCAGTCTTAGCATTCAGTTTCATCCACCCTATGCCTACATTTCGAATTCCATTAATCGGTAATTCTGATTATTTTATTCTTTATCATTTTACTACAATTAGACTTACTTTTTTCTCTTAAACGCGTTGTTCGTTAATCGTTGTGTGTGGAATATATTGAATTTTCTATGTCTGAGAATGTTCAGCCCGAATTTAAGAATCTTTGTCATTTTTGTTTAAACAGAGTGATCCGAGTTATTCGTGAATAACAAAATTTAACTATCCATCAACCATCTGTGAATATTCGGTAAAATGTTAGTTAATCAATGTTTTCTCGTATAAACAACTAGAAAATTGTTTCCACTGCATTAATTTCCAATTAGTTATAATTTTATTATGGTGTAGCTTCTTTCTATTTTCGTATTTAAAAAAAATTTTTGATTGTTTTACATAGCTGACCAGTATGACTGCTGGAACGAATTTGGTCGTACCAGTTGTACTGTGGGGGAAACATCCACCAACTCATTGTATTTCGTGCATTTTTCTTTCTGCTGATCAGAAAACTTTGGTATCCGGTTGTTACGATGGTCAGATTTGTTTATGGCATGTGGACCCAAATACTTTTAAGGTGAGCATTAATTGTCATAATATGATGATTAGATTTTTTAATAATTTCTATGTTCCGTGTTTTATAGATGGTCCCTCGATGTTTGATGGTTGGTCATACAGCTCCTATACTATGTTTGGCCAACGGAAGTATTGTAATGAATAACAACTATATTGTCAGTTCTTCAGAAAATGGGTGGGTAGATGTAGTATTCATTCACTGAATTAATTTTAATTTATTAATTTTTTTATAATGATTATTTCTAGAGAAATGTGTTTATGGGATTTGGTTGATGGAAAATGTAGGGAAGTTGTAAAATTACCTTACGTACATACCAATATTCAGGTATTTTATTGATTTTTCCGTCTTATCTTTGTTGAGTGTGTTAATGAACGACTGTTTTTGTTTTTGTAGTCCTATCAAATGAATGGATCAGAAGATGTGAAATTATTTTGCAATGGATATTATGCTGAAATATTCGTGATGGATCCATTCAGTTTGGAAATAATATTTTCTCTCACTTCGAGGGAAAAATCTGATTGGATTAGTGCTCTTTACGTTCTCCGACCATCGAAAAGAAAAGGTAATTAATTAGCAGCGCATATCAGAGGTCTGCGAATTTATTGGGAAAATATTTGTGGGAACACATATTTTTAAAAACTGTCTGTATTTCTGATTTTTATGGAATGTTTTCCAACTCTCCATAACGGTTTGTTCTTATAAATTTATTTAATTCATAATTCTCGCGTTAGTTTGAGGTTATTGAACCAATTTTTCATCATTTTCCCTTGACAACTTTGTCTACGAATTTTCTGATTCTTTTTTCGTGAGTCCTAATGTCAGAAATGAAAATGAAACCAATAATTTTGTAATATAATTTCATTCAATCGTTCTTAAAAGATACATGTTATCAGAAATTGGTTTGTTGCAGTTTATTATAAACTAAAGTTTGATGTTACTTAACCATAATTTCTAAAAAATTTCGTTTTCTCCCGCACAACTTTACGTTTTGACTCATTTTATTAAAGATGTTACAAATTAGTTTGGTTGTATAAGTTGAGTTCGTATTTTCTTTTTTTTTTCGTTTATATTCCAAAGATTTTTTCTTCATGATTTGGCTTTTCCGTTGAACTTATGTAATACATAATATGTATTTTGTGGTGACTTCGAACCTGCTTTCTCGAAACTCAACCTATATTTGCCCTTCGTGCAATAGAAAAACTATTGGAAAAAAGTCGGTATGCAAATAATACAATAAAATAGAGCGAAGCACAAGGTTATGTAAAGTAGCTTCATTAATAGAAGCCAATGAAACCAAATTAATTGGATTCAGTGGCCTTCTTTTCCTGAAATTAAATTTCAATTTTATAATTCGAATGTAAAATTTGATATTTTATTGTATAATTTTTTACTATATTTACCATTTTCTTGTTTTTCTTTTTCGACTTTCATGTGATTAACGATGCACCCTAGAAAAAAATTTAAAATTCTGAGGTTATGCCTTCCATTTTAGGCGTTAAGAATTTCAATAAAACGAATCAATTCAAACGTGATACTGGAGCTAATTTTTTGATTATTTCACAGTTTTCTGAACTGGTTGAAAGTTATATTTGCTATTTTTTCCTTTGTTATTTTGTTGACCGTTTTAAAGCAACTTGTGAAAGTAACTTTGTAGTTCTTTTATATTTAATAATTAGCAGTTTACTTATTCTTTTCAAATTCAGACTACTTTGTTTTTTCTGTTGCAGAAGATGTTGTTTTGGGATTAACAGTTCAAGGAACTGTTAAGGTGTGGACTTTGGATTCGTCGTCTGAACCTATCTATGAAAATGAAAGCAAAATTATTCGGTGTTTGAATGCAATATCTTTAATTTGCTGTTTACACTATCAACGAACAGTTATTATTGTTTGTTCGAAATATTGGCAGGTAAAAAAAAATCAAGTTATGGAAGCTTAAACTTTTTTTTTTCAGTTTTTTTATGTTTGAATTACGTTTATTTTTATTGTTTATAGATATACGATGCTGGCGATTTTTCGCTGTTATGTAGTGTAGCTCCTCCCTTTAGAGAACGCTGGTTTGGGGGAGAATTCCTTTCAGTTGATCGAGTTCTTGTTTGGACTGATGAGGGCAAAGGCTACATGTATTTCCTCCCGGCCAAGTAAGTTAACTGAAAGTAAAAGAATGTTTAAAATCTATATGTTTTAGTTTGCTAGTTGAGAACAGATCACAATTTTGGTTTCCCTTTTAGACCTTTTATGCTAAGAACGAAATAAGTTTGTATTAATTTTTGTTACCAGGAACGTAACGAAACCCTTTTCTGAGGAGTGGGAGAAAACAAAAATTTCCTATAAATAAAAAAAAGAAAGAAAAAAAAAATTCATCAATTCGCACAATTTTTTAAATAGTATATATAACTGCCAATTTTTCCATCTCCGAATTTGCTAATCGTTACCAAATTTTGAAATTTCTAAAAAAAAAAAAACTAGTCAATTTTTCAAACTCTAAAAATATTTTAGGGGGAGCCTCTCCCATCCACCCCTTAGCTACGTTCCTGTCTGCTACGTTTTTTGGGTGCTTGAAATTAGAGCTTTTATCTTAAAATACCTGTACCTAGTACCTACTCTGAAAGAAAAAATGGAAAAAAATTTTCAGTGTTTCTCATTTCAGAAGAAATTTTAGACGCTGTTCACTTAGAACAAATAAAATACTGTTTAGCAGTTAGTAGTGGGGTTGAAAAACTGTGAATATTGTGTTATTGCTCAATTAGAAGAACTATTTCTTATCATAAATGTAGGAAAATCAATGCATGAATTGTGGTCATTTATTGCATTTTCCAAATTCTGTTTTCATCTTCTCACAATGACTTATGGTTCCAAATGAAGAGTACCTATAAGAAATTGCAAAAATGTCATTCCGATGTGAAAAAAACAATATCTTCCGCAGTTTGGTGCGATGATAAGAAAATTACGCTAACCTCTGAGAGTAGGATGAATATATTTTCTCACCTACAAAATAGCTACTGAATTACTTTGAGCTTCTTTTTAATTGAAAGAAATTCACGTTCAAAAATATTACTATTTATGTTCAAATGGTTAGTTTTTCACCAAGCTTAACAGAAAAATTTGTCAACACTTCGTCAGTAGTTTAAATAATGGTCGACAATTGAACTTAATCATCATGATGAGGATTTTCGAGTTCGATGAGAATTGGAATCATATTCTGTGAATAAAAATGTCGTTCATCTTTCTCCTATGGTGATCCCATTTGTTGATCCTTTATTATAATAAAGCTGTCGACGGTTTATTATTATGCTTTATGTATCCACTTCTGAATTAAACTCATTTCAATATATTTTCTGAGCTCTGTTTCACGTCTATTCATCTTTTCCGTTTGAAAATTAAATCAGCTTTACAGCTTACATAAATACATGTAGTTGTAAGTTCATAATTGAATGCTTATCATTCATTTCATTATTATTATTTTTATTTTGTTTATATTTTATTGTAGACATATTTGATGAGGTGAAAAAAAAACGTTGATTTAAGTAAATTTGTTTGATTTTTGTGTTGTAGCAAACTTATCAGGAGATCACAAAGTAAATGGTACGCCTTTGCCACTTGTTTCGTTCTTATTCCTTAGTAGCTTGGCTTTGAATTAATCTTGACGTTATTTACTCTTTTCTGTATGGTTCATGTTCCGAAATATGTGTTTTGTATTAAATTTTTGAAGAAAATGTATCGTCTGTGTTACGAAATTACGAAGTAGTGGTAAAATATTTTGTGTACTGCAACTCAGTGTTGACAATTTTTTATTATAATTTATTTCATTCTACCGTTTGGAAATTTTGCGTGTGTGAGCGTTTTTCAATTTTGCTCTGAAAATTTTTCATATTTGAAACGTATATATTAAATTGGTGTTATTCGTTCTCAGTTGCATTCCTGACAGCAGAGAATTCCATAAAAAATCAGATAAAGATGATTCGCCATTTTTGTACTGCACTTTATCAGACACTCATATTGAAAAGGTAATTTATTCCTGCATTGTTCGATTCTGTTGTGATAGTTTTTGATGTCATCTCAAACGTATAAATAAAATGTATCTCATAGCAACCTCTTGCTTGTCCACCGGCTATGCGATATTATCATTCAACAGCTCTGGGGAAGATTTTACTCCGAGGTGATTCAGAAGGAGCGGTAAAGGCTTGGATAGTTCCGGATTTTCCCCTCGAAGAAATAATATCCATGAGAAGTAGAAAAGATTTCAAACCGGACTGTAAATTATCTTCGGTTTCTTAGTTTTAAAATAGTTATTGAAATGATAATAACAAATTTTTATCTTCATAGGTATTCAACCATTTATCAGTACAAGTGTAAGTAAAACGTGGAAAGCTATCAGTCCACCTCCTGTTGGTATTCTGGATCAGCTGGTACTTTTTTCTCATGATCAGTGTCATTTTCTTCCCTAATTCACAATTTTTATCATACATAATTTTATTCTCAGGATGTCAGTGATCAACCAAGTATAAAGTTAACAGCCAGTATTTATTTACCGCAACAAAGTAGATTAGTGGTTGGTCGTGAAGATGGTTCCCTTATTATCATTCCAGCCACGCAAACTGTCATGCTTCAGTTGTTACACGGAAGTCATCAACAATACGAAGGTGTGTACTGCAATTATAGTATCTCATAAATTGAAAGTCATGGTTATATAACTTTATAATTGCAGACTGGCCTCCTCACCAAGTATTACTAGGACATGTAGGCCGAGTCAACTGCTTATTATATCCTAACCATACACACAGTCGGTATGACAAAAGTCATTTGTTGTCTGGTGGGATTGATTTTGCCGTCTGTTTGTGGGACTTATACGCGGGTACTCTATTACATCGATTTTGTGTCCATGCTGGTGAAATCACTCAACTTTTGGTTCCTCCGAATAATACTAGTGTAAGTCATGTTTTACACTTGTTCGGTATGAAACCTCTACAATCTAATATGGTCGATTTTTCTGTTAGGCTCGAGTACAACGTTGTATATGCTCCGTGGCAAGTGATCATTCAGTTACCTTATTGAGTTTGACTGAAAGAAAATGTGTTGTGTTGGCATCGCGTCACCTCTTTCCTGTTGTAACTATAAAATGGCGGCCACTAGATGATTTTATGATAGTTGGCTGCTCCGATGGAACAGTTTATGTATGGCAAATGGAAACCGGTTAGCATTAAAAGATCATTTATTTTCAATTTTTAGAAGATTCAGAAGATTCAAAACTTTCGTTTGTTTTCCGATGACTTAATTGATTGTAGAATGAAAGTCTGCTTTAGGTTGTGTAAATTGAATCTTAATTTTAATTTTCGAATTATTGAAGGACATTTGGACAGAGTGCTGCATGGAATCGCGGCAGAAGAGGTGTTGTATGCATGCGATGAAAATGCCAATAATTCTAGCTCAGGTGAATCTGGCTTGGCCAATCCTGCGGTTCACTTCTTCCGCGGACTTCGTCATCGAAACATCAACGCCATTCGACACGCTACTCAGGTATGGCTTTTGTTTTCAAAAACTATTTAGTTTTGTGGTTTAATGAAATTAAAAAATCCACCAGTGATTATACGTTGTATTTTCAATTTTAATTTTTTATTCGAACAATGTAGAGAGGCATTCATCAGTTGCAGCAATTGCATCACTCTAAAAATCAAGATGAAGGAGAACATCAAAGAACGAGAGCTTTTCCTTTAATGATCCAGGGTTTGAGAACAAATCCAAAAGATCCAGAAAGTCATATTTTATGTTTCGACATAGAGGCTCTTATCGGTAAGTGATGACAAGCGAAATTATTGTTGGTCGCTGTAAAAAGTTTGTGCAAATTTAATATGCATGCTTATTCTGATGATGCTCCCCAAATCGAGCTTATGCTGGGGAACGAATCTGACATGGAAACTTTTGCAGGTACTAAAAATGTGACAGGCTCCAGGTAGCCGATAATGTGTTATCAAAAATTTTTTTCTAGAAATGAATGAAAATTTTTCTTTTGGTTTCAACTATTTTGCGTGCTGCTTTGATGTCTTCGAATAAAACATGAGGTTACTTGTCTTGTTTTTGCATGGAATTCTCAAATTCTAATCGCTCAAATGACTGACTGTGTGGTTCTCTCAATTTTAGTATTTCAGTGTGAATATAATTAATTTAAAGTGAATTCTAGTCAAAAGAATTATGTTGAAAGTTTATACACTATATATAGAATTTTGGCACTGTAAAATTAGTTATTCTTGAGAGCTTATCTCGAGTTTAAATTTAATATGGTGACGGTATTTCTTCTTGTACGTATGCGAATAATTTTTCATTGGTAATTTTTTTAAAGTCAGATAACAATCTTGTGCCCGCTTCTCAATTCCTGGTGTATCATGTAACTATGTTCTGAACAAATCTTATCATTTAGGAAAGAAAACTTCATATCGACTGTCTTATTATAATTTAAGTTTTCCACCCTCATCCATAATCATTTTTCAGTTCAATTACTTAGTGAAGAGTACAGCGCAATGTCTCCAGGAACTCTGGAAGCGCATGGTTTAATTAATCCTACTGAGTATGAAAAGGTGGCGGCTCTTACAAAATCTGCATCACCAGATGCTCATAAAAAAATTGCAGGTCAGTTTTTATGGTTTTTAAATTAATAATGAATAGTCGATTTTTCTCATCAAATAACTTTTGTTCTTTCCGATCCTCATCGGAAGTATAAAAATGAACACGCCTGGTAACATACCTCTTTTTATTTTTTTACTCATTATTTAATTCATTAAATTTCAATTTTAATATTCTTCAACATCGAAAGTTTCTTCTTCGCGGTTCTATAACTTTTTTCCAACGTGTACAATAAAATTTTGTAGCGTTGGATTTAACAATTTTCACGTTTATGTGGCATGCGGCATCATTAATTATTATTTAAATGCATGTTGCATGCGATGCACAGAATTTTTTGGACGCGTCAAAGATAAAGCTGGTGATATGGAAAGAATGCTGAAGGAGAAGGATAAGCATGGTAATCTGTTATTTTATGTAGTTTATCATTTTTATGAATTACTCGTCTTTGTAAAAATTTTTTTTCTAAGATAATTTTCTAAGTTTTATGTAAAATTTTGCTATTTATGATTCGCTAGTTGTTCCGACATGAACAGAACCATGTTTCGCAGGATTAATTTTTTTCACTGTATTATCAAGTTATTATATCTTCCTTTTTTTTTTTTTTTTTTTTTTTTGCAGGTATAATATCCAAAGTAAAAGAGGGTGCAGAAAATGTGCAAACGAAAATTCAAGCAAGAGCTGAAAGTATCGGAATCAAACCAATTTTTTCTGACAAGAAAGGTGAGTTTCTTTTTATTGCTTTTAGTAGATAAGGTTCCTTGTATTTTGGAAATTATGGCAAAAATATCAGACTGCATTAAGGAATACTCGTAATTCATCTTGGCCAATTGACTGATTTTTCCAAATTCTGTAGAAGTATCATCTACTGGCAGATTTCACAAAAATTGTTAATTTTTAATCCGAAAATGTAGAGGGTTCTAATTAAGTTGTTTTATCGAAATATCAGACTTTTTCATCATATTACCAGTTATAAATCTTCTTGAAAACGTGTGGTATTTTTAGCGCTTTGTTTTAACATTACTCTGTTCGGAATGTAGAAAAAATAATATTAACTTTCACAAGGGAAGTAGTTCCTTTTTGATTTCTCACGAATCTAGAACCAATTCGAAAAATAAATGTTCTTTAGTTTGGTTTACCCGAAGTTTTTTCAAAGAAAGTTGTAAATTTTTTTGTATATTGCTTTGACTATGTAGTACTAGACCAATAAAGCTCTATAAGACCAATGCACTTTTTAATGTCAAGCCATGCCGGCGAAAAAGTAGGCAACCCTAGAGTACCTTCTGCGTATTTTCGACGTTTTGCTTGAGTTCATCAATTTATAATACATCTGATAAAGATATTCCTTAAATTTACAAAGATAGCATACATAAACACAAAGTGAAGTTCGTCAAAAAGTACGCTTTGGTTGCCTATTTAGCGCCGACATGTTTAACCAGAAATCATCTTTCTTTACTGGCTCGGTACTATATAGTCAGAAGTATATTGTCTACTTGATTCCTAAATCAAGTGAATTGAAGTTGATCTTTGGCTGTGGCAGAGTTAAGCGCTTGTGGAAACCATATTCTCCCTTGAAATGACTTTCATCTTTCATAAAATTGAATTACTTTAACAACTGCATAAAAAATTATGACAAAAAGTTTTTAATCCAAACGTTGGACGAAAAATATGTGTTGAAAGTCATGAAACTTGATATTAGGCTGAAGAGAATTTTTCAACATCCGTAGTACCAAGACCGACACCTGTTCATTGGGTTACTATGTTTAAGCCTAAAAATATTCTCGAATTTACTAATTTATGTTATAAAGGATCATTTGTTATTGTCTGAGAAAAAATAAAAATAATTTTTTGTGAAGAGTATTACAGCAACTGACTGGTATAATTATTTATTTTTAACCGAAGAAATAGTCAGATTGAAATTTCTTCCATGAGAAGGTTAAAAATGTTATTTTGTGGAATGATTTTCGCCACGAATGATTCGAATAACAAGTATTTGTACACTTAGTTGGTTAATCGATCATGAGAAAAAGGCAAAAATTTAAAAGGAGATCAGACATACGGCCATTTTTTATCTCAGTAAATCTGTGTAATTCAAATTTGTAGTTTTCAAGGGCACTCTAGTCATCTTTCAATCAATTGCGTATGCTATGTAGTAGTGAGAAGTTGGTTAGCCAAGAACCTTAAAATTGTATGAAATTTGCGTTTGTAAGTTTCACGTACATTTGTGTCTACATTTAGGAAGGTTGAGAAAAAATCTGTTTAATTGAGCAGTGATTGTACTCATTCGGTATTTCATGTCCGACCGAATGGTTTCTTCTTTATTTAACCATATTCAACAAAATATTTATATTTTTTTTGGTTTTTTCAAAAATGGTAAAAGGGGAGACAGATAGAAATATTTTTTTGATTTTCCCTTTGTTCTATCCTTTATTTAATCCCGCGACTGATGACAATTCGAATCATGTATTTAATTTTATGAACAAAGTAGCTTCGGAGGAGGCGTCTACGCTCCCTCTCCACCAGCTCCAGTTACATATCCTAGATGACCAAAATCATATACGTACTTATGCGAGTTACCTTCAGTGTCCGAATGTGACGAAATATTATGCAGAAAGCACTTTCTATATATATACACACAATATATATATATGTATACTATATATATATATATATATATATATATATACATCTATATATAGTAATACGCATGGCGCCCAGTTTTATTCTTATATTTTCTTTCGCTGTTATCTCGTGATTAATTTGTTTTCGGTGAAATCTGATGGTGGAAATGAATTTGTTGGTGAAAAATAGTGGGGGTCATTTTTTTGGGGCCATCATTTGTGTTTGAGATAAATGAAAAATTAGAAAAAGGCAAATTTCTCATTAATTCGCAGTTTTTTCATGGCCGATTTGTGAAAAACTAATGGCGATAAAAAAATTAATTTTATGAGAGAACTCAGTCAAATTTTCTCCTCTTTTCAGATGAATAAACCCAACTTTATAACTTAAATAGAACCTGGGAAATCGTGAAGTGAGAGAAGAGCAGTTTTTTTCAAAATTAAAATGTGAATGATGCAAAAAACACGGACAAATATACAAAAAGTGAGATTGAATTTTATAATATAGATATTTGCACATTTTACAGTACTGCTTAGGATGCTGAGGTCTGATCATAGTAGTAAGCAGCCTGTTTTCATGATAAAAGATTTTATCGCTAATGGTGAAAGAATCATTCAAATCTTTCAGTAATTTTGAAACTCACCGATTACATTATGCGCACACATACAGAAAATTTTTATAATTTATTAATACCGTCGTCCCTCAACATTCGCGGTTTCCGTATTTGCAAATTCAAGTCACACAAAAAGGATCATTAGGTACCGTCGTTCAAAAATTTCCACCTTCACATTCGCAATTTTTCTTTTAGGCTAGTACCTATATTCATGCCTTTATAATATGTATGTACTAGGCCTGTATGTATCAGATTTAATTTTATGGAACATATTACCTTAATTTTCATCTCATAGAATGCTTTCAGTAATTAATTGGCTTTCATATAGAGAGATCCAGTCAAAACCCTAAGATGAGGCCAACCGAAAGAAAATTATTAAGTACTAACTGTTAAACCTGACGCTGTTTAGGTAGCAGTGTATAAATTTTCAGGATTCCTAATCTGTAAAGGTTATGCAACAGTTTTGACATTCTTTTTGTTTCATTTTCAAGACTCCTAATATGGAAGGTTATGCAACTGTTTTGACATAATTTTTGGTTTTGTCTTATTGCTCCCCCGCATGAAAAGCCGCCACTACAAAACTCTCTTATATTATCAATGGGAGACCAAGGGCTATATACCACCGTAACCCTGAGTGCTGGAGAGTGGATGGTTTTATAGAAAAGTGGGCACACACAAACTGACACTTTTTTATATACATATGCATTCATATTGATGATTGAATGATTGATTGATCTTAGCCAAATTTGGAGTAAATTTTTTTTATTTGTAGCTGTATGTTTGCAGCCTATTTACTGAACTTTATTCAATAAAAGTAAAGTTTTTTTCTTGCACTTTGGAACCTGTCCCCCATAAACACATGGCAGAATAGAGTCAACATTCGCGAATTTGTCAGTTCTACATTCGCGAGGGAATTGAGAAACGTATACCTAGCAAATGTTGAGAGATGATTGTGCAGATATAGATTTTGAATTGATCTTTATCGTCCTATGCTCGCATTTCTTTTCTTAGTGATAATTATTTTTGTACGTTTAATAACTTTTTTTCTTTTTCTTTTTCAATAAATTACCAGAACTTTTCAGTTTCATTCCACATCGTTATAGTAAATTCGAATAAATTTCTTTGTTAATAATTTAATCAGCTGGTAATTGTTTTAAATGTAGTATCGAAAAATGTATGGCATCTACGTATGAATGCCTATGAGAAATAATTATTAAAGAATCGCCGGCTCGTAGCCTAGTCAATTTCCATTTTTTTGTTGTTTGAAATCTCCGTCTGCATAAGAGCCAATAACTGTTCGGAGTATGCCGCGTTGTCCGAGTAGGTGGGTTCTAATTTTGGCCTCGACGACAGTATCAGCGGTTTGGTCTGTATGGGAACGAAAAAGTTGAAATCGGAAAATTCCTTGTTAAAATCGGGGGTTTCGAGTGGTCGTGTAGTGCGAATGATATTCGGTTCGAAACTGGAATCGTCTCCATTGCCGGTTTGCGGTATTTTTCGTTTTCTTCGTTGCGATTGCCCGAATTTGTTGGCGTTTGTGGGCATTCTGGTACCGCTGAAGCTCTGAGACGTATCGCGAAGGCTTCCGTAAGGTATCCACGTTGTGGGTCGGTAAAGGCCCAAAGGATAAGGTTTTTCATCTTCTCGCTGGCGATTGAATACGCGTGTTGATTGTGGCACTGCTGGTTTCGTCGAGTAGATTACGTTCCTTTTATATCGGCGGTCCAGATCTTGAAATTCAGGCTTCAGCTCCTCGTGGAAGAGTATGCTGTTTGCCAGCTGGTCGTCGTTGTCGTCTCCAGAAACTGAATCTTCGGATTTTTTCTCATTTTCTCTATTTTGGAAGAGTATCTCCAATCGTTTGTCCCCGTTCTGAAGAAGAAAATTGATTACTTTTTTTGTTCTTCAAAAACAAGAAGAAACGATAAATTATGAATGCAACTTACTTGGAATAATATTTGTCTCTGTAATTGATCGGCGAATTCCAAAGCATCGTGATCGTAGGCGTATCGTGGATAAGACGCAGCGTTTTCTAATAATTCTGTATTGTATCCCGATGGATGTAAATGAATTAATGCTGGATAATTAGCGGAGGGAACGAATAAGGGTTTTTCTGGTTTCCTTCCTGTAGGGTTGGCGCATTTCGCGTCACTGAGTATTGTCAAGATTGCCTGAAAAGTATAACATCGCATGAAAATGAAATTAGGTAGGTATAGGTACGGATCACCGTTGTATTTGAGTTGGATGTTCATTTCAGAAGTATGCCATTCATGGATACCCACGTAAATTTTCCATCTCTGAGTAATGTTGTGAAAAACCCATTTAAAATGCGATTCTACTGGCTAGCAGAACTTGTTTCTTAGTCAACCGGGTAATTACGATTCTTCCATTTTAGTTTGCATAGCCTCGAGAAAGAGTGTTGTTGCCTCCCTTAAATGCCTTCGAAAGGGTTGGATGTAAGGACACATGAAACGCCTCACACTGAGTAAGGACGGCGTGGTTTGTTTTCCCTGCCATCCATGTAGGTATGCCTATGGATACTACAAGTGATGAGTAAATTTTTAAATGAGATTTTTAAAGCCGATAAATTTCTCGTTGTCTTTGCAAATAGACTTACCTACGCCGTAGATTTCATTAATTAAAAAAAAAAGAATTATAAAACGAAAAAATTTAGTTGTCCTACATAAAAATTCTAAATGTTTTCTTCTCAAAGTGCCATAATCAGTACAATTTTCTATTTCATTTTTAACTTTAGAACCACCGCAAATGGGAGAAGCATACACTATGTTGGGGGAAAACACAAAAAATTACAATAAAACAAAGGAAAACGACCTGAAACTACTTCTTTTAATTAATGTATTTATCAAATAAACACGGCGTAAAAATCATTAAAAAATACGTGCAATTTGGTACAGATGTTAATTTCAATCGATAATTAACTAGGTACCTACCGAATTTTAGCCATTTAGAAAAATTCTGAGTTTGTTAAGATTCAGCGAATGTATATTTTCGTACAACGTGATTTTTCACCAAAAATGAGCTTCAATCAACGGCCGAAGTTCAACCAAGTCCAGTGCAAAAGGTTCTTAATTTTTTTTTTCCGAGAAACTTGATAAGTTGATTTCATTCATTTTGCAACATTTCTGTCCCAGCTTATACTTATAGTTAATTTTTCTTGTCGTAGACATAGTTTTAATAAAACTGAATTAAATTTTCCCTTACAGATTTTGCGGTATATTAATAAAATAGGGTAAAAGCGTTGTCCTAGAATGAGTGAAAAACTACGGAACAAATATTAGTGTGGTTTTGTTGACTTATTTTTGTTATTCAGAGGAAGGTTTAAAGCCAATGTGGAAGTCTATAGCAGTCCTGGGGGAAACGTGGATTTTTATTCCTTTAACCTCCCTAAACAATTTTTGATTTTTTTACTCACCGAAACGTATTGCTATTAATGATATTAATGAGTCACCAAAATTTCATATTTCTGTGATGCCTCCTTTCTGAGATGTGGGTTGCCAAAAAGTTACATAATTGAAGTATATTCATGGCCCTGTCAAATAATGGGTTTGAAAATACAGTAATATCTATTAAAGTTTTGACTTTGGGAAAGTGGTAGAGGTGGTCTCCTGAATCAGTGATGAAACTGCTCCACCCCATCCTGTGCATCCACAAAGGGGCTCTTCCTGAAAAAAATATAGTACATAGGGTCAAAGCCTTTGAGAGGGAGGAGGAAAGGATACCAAAGGTACCGGGCCCGGACATCATTAGGGTGCCCGGAATGGCCTTAATTTAGAAATAAATTGTAATTTTTAAGTATAAACGGTGAAAAAGGGCGTCAGGACCAATCCATGATGAGGTTTTTGGGAGTAAATTTTCCGAAAGTTTGATAAAAAACCACTAAAACACATGTTTTAGTACCCAAAACGTATCTATAAAATGTATTTTGTGAGAAGAGCGAACGAAATTGTTTTCTGAATTTATAACCCCTTTCCAAAGACAAATCCTGTAGCTGGACTTAAGAGGGGGCCTTCAGTTTATTTCTTCTGAGCCCGAAATTTCTCTCTGAGGCCCTGCATAGGCTCTTTTTTTTAAAAGTAGTTGCATTATTTTAAATGGACTTAGTTGATTGAAGAAAATGGAACACAATCAATTTCGGCATGTAGGTTTCAAATTCGTATTAATAATTTGTTCTTTTGCTGGGAGGCGTTTACAACGTGTTTATAAAGTTTATCACAGTTTATGAATACTTTTAGGTGTTTTCGAACATTTTATAAATTTTATGAATGTACACGCGAAACTTCGTGAATTCAACAGACTGGTGACAAAAATAAGATTCCTTGATAAAGTACTTGGCAGAAAATTCAATAGAAATCAATTAATGTACGAATTAATGATGAATATTATGAACATTATTAATGAATAATGATTCATGAAACAAATTAATGCCGGAATTATGATTAAAATGAGTGACTGATAACAGTTTCAAAGAAAAACAATAACAGTAACTACCGATAATTCCTGTTTGTAGACAATATTCACAAGATTTCATTTTATAGACATCTCCTTAGCTGTCTATAAAACTCAATAAAGATCGATGAGTTACAGAAGTTTATAGAAGTTTATAGAGGCTTATGGATATCGATAAACATTATAGACACGTCGTAAACGCTTCCCTGGAGAAAAATTGACTTTTGTTCTGAAATTATAGAAATTCTAGAATTCAAAGGATCCTATGTATTTAAATATCATTTTATGTTTTTTGTTTTATCCTTAGGAAGATTAGGAAAGAGATCGAGGGACTGAAAGACGTAGAGAGCGAAAGGGAAACATAAGGGAAATGAGGGTGAGAGTAAAAAATACGAAGAGTGAGGGGGCTAATGAGAGGCAGAGAGAATGAGTGAGAGGTGAAGAACAAGGAAACATGGGCCACGTCGCGGGTAACAACTAGTTCATGAATAAAAAGACTTGAAATTTTATTCAAGTATCATAAAAAAATAACTAGTGCTTTGATAGTTTTATGAGTGTAAAACTTCCTATTCTAGACTACCGAGGGGGTTAAAAGACTTATAAAATTTGTACTCAGTGCCTCATAAAATTATTTTATTGACACGATATACAGGAACTTTATTTATCTCTGAGGAATTTTCTGCTTTTAAAGCTGGAAAGAGTCTAAATAAATCACCGAAACAAAATTTAACATTGATTCCTTGAAAAAAACATAATTTCTTTTTTACTCATGGGAAAAACTTATTCAGTGTAGATTAAAATTTAAAAAAAAAAAAATCGTGTGAAATTTTAACTTTGCACCTTAAAAACTGTAAATAACCAAGGAGTAAGCGTATGGCAAAGATCATGAGAATACTGCGAAATTTATAAAAATGTTTCCTTTCTCCCAGTGGCCAAATGAGTTGAAAATTGCATGTCGTGACATAATTGCTTTTGATTTTTGACTGATGAGAATTACCGATAATGAGAAGATAGTTTTGCCAAAAATATTATTAAGTCTTATAATTATTGAATAATTTAGACAATTTGAAGCAGAACAATTTAGAAAAACAAAATGCGAATGTATGTATTAGTTGTTGATAATATCGAAATTTTATTCTGTTGTCTCCGTTTTAGTTCCGCTGCAGACAAAAGAGATTAAAAATTTCATTTCATTATTGATTGAGGAAATTTTGTGATTTTAAAAATTTTCTCTTTTCTTCGTTATATTTATTACCCGCACTGTCAGTTTAACATGATATAAAAACTAAAAATCATTCTTAAATTTCACTGTTACAATACTTTGGTATGAACGCCTGGTAAAAAGAGCTATAACTTTTAGTTGTATTGTATCTACGCTGAGGTGAAATAAATTTTGATTACTTGATACTCGTAATTGTCTTCCCTTCATTAAAAATTGTTTTTATTTGTAAGTGACTTTTTAAGTCTTTTACCATTAATCATTTACTTGAAAAAACGCTTCTTCTCTCCTGTACATTCCCACGTAATTTAGTTGAGAACTTTTGTTTTAATCTACTTTATCCATTTATAACTTAATATGAAGTTTGTCCAACATCATCATTAAAATGACAAAAATGTTGAATTCAAAATGCATTTTTCTTTTACTAAAACTAAAAAGTATTATAATAACACATTTTTCAATACTTACGTACCACTAACAAAGTTATAAAATAGAACATTTTGTTTGAAAAAATTTTCAAATTTACTTTGGGCATAAAAATGTTTTTCCACAGTACTTCGTGCGTCTTTTCTCCACGAAAAACTAGAGACAAAACAGATCATATGAACCGCTGGAAGTATCCTCTTTTCGTTTCAAGAAATGCGAGAAGATTCGTTGCCTGGAAATAGTTGTTTGATTCATATTTTGCTTGAAACCGGTCATGTACTTTCTATTGAAGGTTATTTACCCATTGAACCCAACTGTGACCGGTTAAGACAGTGCATCGATCTTTTCCAGCAATAATATGTACAGTGCTTACGGAAATTCGACTTCTTTTTTTACCATTTTCCAGCGCACGTAATTTCGCATGAGTGTTACGAAACCTCAATCAGGACAGGCATAATTATTTGTGGTTTCTGAATTTTTTCATCAAATTCGACTCTGTTAGTGAAGTTTTCGTTTGTGACTGTACTCTTTGATGAACGTTTGGTCTAAATAGCTCTTTGAAAACATGTAGCTAGGTGGGAAAAACTACTGAAATTTTTTTATTAATGTTCGTAAATCTTTTGTACGATCGACAAGTTGGTTGTTTTCAAAATTGTACTCTTCTATGTCTTGAGAGTGAAAAATTTTGCAGAAGTTTATATTATATTTTTAGAATTCAGAATTTATAGTTTTTTTTTTTTTTTTTTTTTTTACTAAACTTTATGTGCGGCCTCTCGTAGCAACTAGGTATGGACTTTGGAGTCTAGAACTATTGACTTGAGAAGAATAAATGTAAGAGAAAATTAAAATGCATTTCGTGAGGAACGCCATTTCAAAAATCTCCAAACTCGATAGAACCAAGGCAACGCTGTTGATCTTAAGGCCCTATTTATCAGAACGGAGACTATTTTTACGGTCTACCTACATGATTTTCGAAAACAATTTTATAAATACTTGTGCCTGTGTGGCATCATTAGCTCATTTTCATGAAGAATTGGATTTTGATGATTCCAGATACATACTATTAAAAATCGAAAATGGATGACTATCCATTCGTTCTGAAATTGAGATCGCAAATAAAATTCATAGTCATACTTAATGCTAAGATTTTTATAATTTTGAATATTTTTGTGTTCACATTGAATGCGCATTTGTCTGTTATTTTTCAGTTTTATGCAATTTTTATTAAAGTGAGTTCTATTTTATGCATATTTCACATATTTTACATATTTCAGGCAATTCTACAGCAATTTATTTAATTTTTGTAGAATTTGGCCGTTTTTCTTCAAAATTAGTTCGTAAAAACTGCTTCATTATCTCCGAGGAAGTCTAGATTTGCGTATAAAATGAAAATCATAGTTCTTCTGAAGTGTTAATAACAATAATAACACATCTCTGCTTGTTTTTTAAGCCGAATAAAATGAATTTTTTGTATCGACTTCATTTAAATGAGTTTAACATGCCACCGCTAAATTGAAAATTCCAAGAGCTTTTCAATGATACCCACACTGTCCAGGTATATGTATTCATTTTTTTAGTACATATTTTCGTATATTTAGGGGAAAATAAGTGAATATATTTTATGTCATACTTTTTCCTTTTTAGCGCATAAAAAGCCGAACCACACTTATATATGTATTATTTTGGGAATGTGCTGTTGTATATCTTGTTCTCATGTGCGGATTATTAATTCAACTTTCTTTTTGATGCCCTGTTATTAAAACTGATGATTTTCTTCGGCTCAAAATTTACAAAATGATTAGAAACGATTATGAAGAATTTGTAATATTGTAAGGCAAAATTTAAAATTGGTATTTACACTTGAACATATGTTTAAAGTCTAATAAATAGCTTATTTTCCGCAAAATGATACCTCACATAGTTTCCTTTTCGTTGTTCAATTGAAATTGTTCTTATCCTATGTCAAAATTATTTCATTTTAACAGAAAACTTCCATTCTTCAAGTGTGCCAATTTTCACTCACTCCTCGAATATACATCTCCACGTTTTCTTTTTTAAAGCACCTAGTTTGAATTTTGAATTAATTTTCTGTTTGATGATGACACGATAGGCTGAAATTTTTCGTAAATTTCTCTAAATTTTTGTTTAGGGTAATGCACTTTGTTTATTATGAGTCGAGATCAGTAGACCCATTTCTTGTATCCAATAAATAATGGCGGAAGAAGAATGAACGTTATTTTTCGGATTTCATACTGATTTTGGTAAATTTCGAGCCTTTCCTTTGTTTCTGAGATTCCAGTTTGAATTTAATTGTAATTTTTGCATTGGTCTCACTTACACTGCTTTTGATGCAGAGGTTCGTGAAAATGTTATGAGTAAATTTATTTTAATCAACCAAACAATTTTTTTTTTTTTTTGAAAATCCGAATTTTTATTCAACTTTTGTTTATTTAGATTGTTTTGCCCATTTCAACTCAAGATTTTTTGTCTTTTCTAAGAATTGACCAATGTCATATTTTTCGTCGTAAATTTCATTTAAAATATTGTAGAAATCGTGTGGCAAGACCTTTGTTTACTCGACCATTTTACCGTAAATTAGATACAGATTTCTTAAATACCTACATACTACGGTACAATCATATTATGTTCTGCATTTTCTAATATATGTGACGCAGTCGTTAAATCTTTATGTAATTTCATAATAATTGGTGTATGAATTACACAGAATTCCAATGATTAATGATTAAGTATAATTATGTATCTAGTTTTGAGTGCATCTTATATTAATTTTAAAGAGTACAAAAACAAAAAAAGTTCGCTATGGACTTGATTCTTATATTTTTGAAATAACTTTTTATTCTTCTATTTCATTGGTATCTTTTCCGCATTTTTGTGCTTCGTGAAGGTCAGTTGAGTGCATCTTTCGCTGTTTCTACTGATGAAAAATCTTTTACAAACCCGTTCCATCCCACACCTGCGTGTAGTTCATTGACGCGAATTTTTTTTTTCTTGTTGAATAAATGTGTACAGCTGTTGAAAGAATAGGAACCGACTCTTTTTGCTGGATTTTGTGCTTGGAAACAAAACGAATGGTGAGCATTTTATTTGACGAAATAAATTAAACTAATTGTCCCTCGCGGCGGTGGCAGATTTAGGATTTTGCCTCCTTTCAGATTTTTTATGTTTTGCAAAGGTTAAACGGAATCGCGTTAGAAAATGATAGGTACTATTGGGAGGGGGTTGAACAGTCAAAATGGAATGAAAAAATGAGTTAAATCGCAAGTCGGTAATCAAGTACGAAAAAAAAGTCCTCATTCATTTGAGAATTTAAAAAAAAGAAAAAAAAAGTGGAACATAATCGGCCCCTATAACTCTGCCCCCCTAAGCACACGTCTAGCTTGCCTATAGGTAAATCCATCCCTGACCCGCGGGCTCCACCTCTGTGTAGCAATTTGATTTTAGATGTGTGATTCTCCTAAGAGAAAAACCCAATGGAAGAGAGGGAAAACCATAGGGAGAAATAGAGATAGAGCAGTTTTTTTATGTTTTTCTCATTTTTCTCTTTTGGTTTTTCAATTTACAAATAATAAGGAAGTGAGAAATGTGCTTGAAGGCAAATTTAAAAATTGTCACTCAGGAAAGCTACAGAATTTCACTAAGGCTTAAAATCTTCCTTAGGACAACTCACTTGCTAAGAGTAACCAACTCTTTAGCATAAAATGGCTCTCTTCCCTTCCCTCCTCTCCCCTCGGTTTTTCTCCTTCTCCTTCATTTAATTTTCAAACCGTTTATTTGACTGGACCCATGTATACCTACAGTAGATATAGTATACTTTTTCTTCAATTTTGTAATTTTTTTGCGCTCAGTATCTCAGAACTGGGTGATATAGAAGTAAGAAATTCTGTGGACTTCTTAATATAGTAACAAAAATATGTTTAAGGGAGGAAAAAATGTCAAAAAATATTTTGAGGCGGTCAAAATCCACAACTTTTTCCCACGGAGGGCCAAGGACTTTTTCTCTTCTGATGGAACATCTACATGATGAGACCTTTTTTTAAAACTTCTGCCATTCTCTCCAACTTAATGTCACAACAAAAAAAAAACCCTTATAGAAATTAAGATATAATATATTGATTAGCCAGATACATATTTATCCGTACGTCCGTTTTTGTGTATTTGGTGTTCTTAATTCGTGTTAGAGGAGACCATTTATCATCAAAACCCCACGTATTTCTCTCATCTACCTCCTTCAAACTTCTCCAAAATCTGTACATTATTCATAAATCAAAAATTGCGTATGATTAAGTAATGGAAAAAAAATCAAAAAAAAACTAAGAAATGTTTCCAATATTAATAAATTTACTTTACCCCCTCCAAAAAAAAAAAAAGTTATTATTCTGGGTTTCACGAAACAACAGTTCAATTTTTTTTCAATGTGAAAAGTCGTGTGTATCGTATTATCAAGAAAATATAGACACGTGGTTTTAAAATCGCAATGACTAAATGTTGTTTTGACATTTGTATGGAATGTGATTATTTTGCAGATGGCGAGCATGTACAGGAGTTCCAAATATGATGGAAAAGTAAGGCGAAATTCATTGATAAAAATTGTATTTGCTACGTGTACAATAGTTCTAAAGACAGTTTTATCCTTCTTCAAAACTAGCCATTCTACCTTTGGAACTCTAATGAATGGAGCAAATGCAGTAATTCTGTTACGATCCACTCCTTGTGAGAATGAAGTGTATCCTGAAACCAAATCAATTTAATGATTTTCTTGTACAAGACAAGCTACCATCTAGACTTAGATGGAAAGAGGTGGAAGAACGGTATTCAGTTGCTTTCCTCTTTTTGCTGTTTTCTATGGACAATTTCACAACTGTTGCTGTTTGCTGTAGACAGTTTCGCAACTGTTATGAAGATTTGTGAGATTGGACAGTTGAGTATTCTGTATCCAGTGATCTTCAACTTTTGGCCTGTGGAGGACAACGCGAGGTGATTTTTTGTGGCCTTCGAGAGTATTTACAAACTGAGAAAAAAAAATTAGTTTTTAAAACATGACTGACCGAGGTAACTTTTGTACCATTATTGTTTCCACATTCAAATTAGAAGCTCTTGTGATGATGTGTCCTTCATTTCCGAAAATGTATTTTGGCCGATGACTTAAAAAAGGTTGAAGACCACTGCTGTATATTGTACATATAAGATGGAGGTGAAATAACATGCATTCAACATGAACCAGGTATGGGTAACCCTTTTCAGCTGGCGGGCCACCCTGAGAATTTTCAGACCTTCTGCAGACCCTACTGAGAATTAGTGTTGAACAGAATTACATGATCGTGTTCGATGTGGCAAGGAAGTTTCACCTTGAAAACTTTAAGGGAGGCTGTTTCACATTTATGAATCTTATGCGTCAATAAAATGCACATGTGACTTGAACATTTACGAGTCATTAAAGTGGGGTACTTGTCATTTGAAAATAGAAAGAGGTAATAAAAGTTTACTGCTCCTCTACAATTTTTGATACTAACAGTGCCATAACTAATGAATGGATGTGGAAGGAAGAAAAAATATTGAATGATACTTTGGTGGTTATGTTTTTGGAGGCTCCGAGTTCAAATTTAGTATCCAGTTTTGGATTGAACAACTCGTTAGATCTCCTGTGATTGCAAAAAAACGTTGGGATCAGTGAATCTCTTATTAGCCCTTTCAGAATTTAATTTTGCCAATTGTGTTTCAATTCTCATTCTTGTTAATTATGAACCAGACTAGATACGCGTGTACCTACTTAAAGGATTGGACATTCATTTTGTATTTTCATGATGTCTATAAAATTCAATGATGTTACATTGGTGGGTGTTCTCTTAGCTCTTGCTGCGAGGAATAGTTGTCTGGTCACATTTTTCTGTACCAACTTGACAGTTGATCTGAGAGTTATATTGGAAAGAGAAATTGGTGTTTGAAGTTATAACATATCAAAGTTTCAATAAAATTATTCTTTTTGCAACTTTATATCTTTTTACAACAATTAAAATAGTTGTGAAACTTGACATCAGCTGTCTACAATCACTCACAACTGTTTAGCTTGTATCGCTTTGTTTTATAGTGTAAATTTTCAATAACAAAAAAAACACAAAGTTATTTTGTATTTGTTTGTCAATGCTCTAGCAAAAAGTTTTACTTTCACCATGAGTATCCCTTTCCCCTTGGTCTAAGAATCTGATCACCTCACCAGCTAAATCCAAAGTGAGAGAAATAATGAAAAAGATGACAAGAGATTATGGAAAAAAAATCATTTTATCAATATCATTCGTAAAAACATCATCCCTCGAAATGAGGATAAATTTTATAATTAAGACTGAGCGAAACATTGAGATACAAATTGGTCTAGTTCATGCATGGTAAATTTTAACATCGCTGTTAAAAATTCGCGAGCACTTATGATTGTTGATGGCTGTAGGAAACAGCATGTGGTCCATGAACTACAGTGGTGGTATGTGATGCGTGACCGAAGTGTGAGAAAAATGGGTATCCTGGGTATGATATTGGATGGTGATAGGGAACAACTGGGGCTACAGGTGTTACTGGAACTACATATGGGCTTGTGATGGTTGGAGTCAACTCAAGAATGCTTCTCTTTTGTCGGCTGGCAACTTTAGCATATTCAGCAAAATGCGCAGCTTTAGCATGGGCCACATCTGGAGTGTCAGCAAGATGGCCATTTGGCAGTACAACTGGATTTGCGTAGTAGGATGGAGTGTGGGCAGCATAGAAGTGGGGGTATGCACTTTGTACATGAGCTGGGACAGGAATGACAGCAGCAGTTCTGGCAGCAGCAGCAGCGTGTTCAGCAAAGTGGGCAGATTTGGCAGCAGCAACTTCTGGTGTATCAAGAATGTGACCATCAGCACCAACAACAACCGGGTGTGATGGAGCATAGGGCAAATCTGATGGTGCTACGCCATAGTAGTATTGCCCAGAGACTTTAGCTTTTTCGGCCAAATGTGCGGATTTGGCAGCAGCAACTTCTGGAGTGTCAACCAGGTAGCCATCAGGAGTGACAACAGGATGATGCACATATGGGGAGTAGTATGTATTGACTGGAGCGTATGTGGAGGGGGCATAGTAATTACCACGCTTTGCATGTTCAGCAAAATGGGCGGCCTTGGCTGCAGCTACTTCTGGCGTATCACTGATGTATCCATTGGATGAGACTGTTGGACTGGGGTACCCGTAAACACTTCTCTTGTGCAATGAATGACCTTCAGCCAGAACTTTAGCATGGGCGGCAAAATGAACATTTTTGGCAGCAACTACTTCTGGTGTTTCGGTTGGGGCAATTGGTACCTCAACATGTGGTACAGCTGGAACCCCTGTTGCTACTGGTGCCACTGGAAGATCGTTTGAGACCACTCTGTATCCGTTGGAATCAGCAATGTAGTTGGTAACATGAATTTGGCCGTCTGGTTTCACATAGCTGAAGCTGCCCACTTTGTTTCCATAGGCATCCTAGAAACATTTCAAAACAATTTAGTACTCCAAATTTCATGAACATAATATCCACTTTCTCCTCTTCCAATTTTGCTACAAATCATTCGCAATTGTTAGATAGAAAAATATGAACAGTAAATTTTGCTTACCTGCACTGCTTGTTGACTTTGGTGTGAATCAGAGTGGCCATAACTGGCTTGACCATATATGTCTGAAGAGAAATATTGAGTTTTCAATTCGACTGGTACGTGGTGTGGGATTACTGGAGCTGGCTGGTTGTAGACAAATGGATATCCGTATGGGTATGCAGATTTTGCATAGTATGGAGAATATGAATAAGGCGAGTAATCATGACTAGGGGGTGCGTATGCGGAGTATGAGTAGCTGACACTTGGTCCAGCCAAGCAACTTGCTACACCCAAGCTTAATACCACCTGAAAACGAATAATCAGCCATGAGTCGGTTTGAAATCGAATATATTTTTAAAAAATTGGATGTTATTTATTTTTAAGCTCTCTCCCAAAGGCTCATAACTTTTAAAAAATGAAAAAACTGAAATAAAGTCGATTATTTTGGTGGTGATAAATTAAAAATGCCCAATTTATGTTTTGAAAGTCTTGTAAAACTTCTTCTAAAAATATTTTTGGTCTCTTCTCCTATTTCACATAAAAAAAAAAAAAAAAAAAAAAAAAAATTGATCTGATCAAATTAATTAAGACCAAACAAAAAATAAAAATTTCTTTATTGGATCTAATTTTAATATTAGTGTACCCATCTTTCTCTCAATCTCTTACATTGCCTTCCTTTCCTACCTTCCCAAATTTCAAACCACTCATTCCAACTTTAATGTTGGAAAATTCAGATGAGACAATATAATTTTTGGAGTACTTCATAAAATTAAAACAAATTTAGTCAAAATCGGCAGTTTTAAGCTTGGTATATTTTTTTTTTTTTATTCATTTCCCGAGCTTATTTTTGGTCATATTCGACTGTAGTTCTTTATTGGTTTTTAAGGTTGTGTCCAAAATTTGATGTTTTTCTTGAGGTTGCGCCTATTTCCGGCAGTTGTAACTTGGGCTCAGCTTAAAATATATTGTTTCTTAAAAACAAATTTTACAATAAAAATATTATAACAGATCAAATCAATGTGGTGCGTTTTATGACACTGTTTGTTCCTGATTTTGTTATATGAAAATATTTAAATATTTTTTACCGAGTTTTTGTACTTCTTCACTCTTATTGTTTATAAGAGCTATTTTTTCTATTTTTCTTTTTAAAGCACCGCTTTAGCATAAAAATTAATCTTCAAAAACGATTATCTAGTGGATTTTGCTTCAGAAAAAGTCTTTTTTTTTAATTTGAATTTCTTTTGATTTTTGGATATTTTTCTAATAATTTTTTATCATTGTTTTATGTCTTCGTGGCTTCAAATATTCAATATTTTCTCCCCCTATTAACTAAATCTTTCATGTTCTGCTGATTTGACTGACTTAATTTAAAATTTATATTAATTTTGACAAAAAGAATGGCGGAGGGAACAATTGGAAATACTGGAATAAAAAAGATAAACGACCATTTTCAACAAACAATACCTTATCATTAAAAGATGGGCAGAAAAACAAACAAAAGGCCGGACAGACAACAAAAGGTAGAAATATCAGATAAACCTAAAGAAAACAAAATCTTTCAAGTCGAAAAATATCAAATTTTACTTACAAAATAAATTTTCTTCGAAGAGGTTTCGGTAGATCCATAGGAAAGAATAAATTTGAAAGTTTAAAACAGATTTTCCAGTTTTAGAAGTGAAAAATTTAATGAAAATTTAATTTTTTGTGAGATTAAAAATTGTAAACGTTAAATTTGTTGTCTTGAAATTTGGAAATGTTTATTAAAATTGCTGGGAAAAAATGAATTTAATCTTCTTCAATTTCTTAAAACCTTTCCCCAATTATTTTCTTCTTTGGTCTTTTGCAAGTTGAACTATTTCTTCGCTTTGTGTTTTTTATATTACTTTATTATTTATTAAAATCAATTTTAACTACCATATTCTTTTTAATGCTACTTTTAGAAATTTTCAAAGAGGTGATAGCTTGATTTGGTTCTTAAAAATTAAATATACATGCAGCTGCCAATAGAAATAATTTTTATTCTATTTAGGTATTTGTCCCAATTATTTATTGTGTTTTCGAAAATTTCAGAATCGATTAAAATGATAATTTATATAGTCACTAATCGTAATATATCAATGCAAAGAAAAGTTTTCCATTATAAAACATATTGTTACACCGAATTCACCAAAAACGTTATTATAATTATGTTACTGTAACACAAAAAGTCGCAAAAAAAAGAAGAGAAATAGCTTTTTGTTTTCATTTAGTTTTTAAAAAGTTCACCAAACTAATCACTACAAATGTACGTCGAATTAATCACACCATTAAAAATATTTTTCACCATAAATTTGTGGACAAAATTGATTCTATATGCAGGTACTCACCAAAAACATGTTTAGCCGCGTAATTAGTAAGAAATGAACTGCAAAACCAAGACAATGCAACAACTTTTTCGGATGTCTCCACACACTGTTACTGTTTCATACTCTAGGTTGATTATATATAGGCATATAATTCAAGGACTAATTACGCCTTCATTTCCAAAACTTCCTCTTTCTATCGCATTTGTAGGTAAATCGAGGGATGGGTGGATATCTAGTGTATAAATTTCCAGTTTTAACACCCTGTTTTGTGTGCATTATGCGGTTTATTATGGTACTTGGCCTTTGGAAAACTAGAGCGAAGAATGTTCGTTTGCGATCGATATTACATAATTTTTAATTAAGAACTCAATTCGGTGTACGGCCGTTGTTCTCGCTGTTTATCGGCGTTAGTGGTCAGTTTTTTCGCGTCAATTTGGAATCGAACGCGATGCATTAGCATTCTGTATGTTGAGGTTGTTGGTTCTCTTCGATCTAAAATTTAAATTTTTTCACCAAGTGCTAAGAAAAATTAAATCTTCATGTTACAGTCCATAAAATATTAATTTTTAATTTTTTTTTTTTTTTGTCTTTATCGAGTCCCAATGTATGAATCCGTTTTTTGGTTGTGGAAATTCAAGTGTGTGAACAATTATTTTTCTTCGTTTTAGTGGTAAATCGTTTTTTTTATATAAATTATCAATTTCTGTGACTGTAATTGGTATTTCAAAAATATATCGCGGGACGTAGGCTACTTCTTATCAGAAAATCGTGTTATTTACGTAAATTTTCGAATTGATATCGCTTCGAAAATGATTATCAAATATATATTTATTACCAAACATCAGTTATAAATTTTTAATCTGTATTTATTTTATCCAAAATTTTTAGTTCTCACAAAATTCATGCAGACCATTTTTCTTTCTATGGAAGAACTTTTTTTTTTTAATTCATTGTGGTATCAATTCAACAAAATTAGCTTCCTTTTGCGTAAAAATGGCTCTGATCCTGAATTTTCAACTAGCAAATAACTAAAAATTTGCTCTATTAATGTGAGATGAAATTGTCGAATTGAGAAAATGAAAAAATTTCTGTAGACAGCCGTCGATAAATTTTTGGTTTATTTTCAATAAGTAAATCATTGTTTTTTTAAATTATTTTTATTGCTGCAGGTTATGACGGGCAACTTTTTTTCAAAGTTGGTTTAACGTACAGGAAATTTAAGCTCTCTGCTCCTTATTTTTGAACACCGTATTAGATTCTGATTTTTCATACGAATCATTTTTTGTACAATTTTATCAGTTTTTTCAATTCATTTTCATTAATTTATGTTTTGTGAACGCCACCAACATTATTTATTATTGTTCATTATTCATAAATATGCTATGAGAGAAAGGTAATTGTTCGCTACAGATTTATAAAGACACAAGTACCTATGACATTTCCATTTAGGCTTTATCAAAATATTTTTTCTCATAAATTACGTGGTTCAATTCGAAAAGGCTGTAGTGGAGTAAGAATGGGAAGTTGGCCTTTGAATAAAATTGGCTGCGATTATTTTTACAAAGGCTGATTTTAGGTTGACATTTAATTTCACCAAATATCGTCTTCGAAATATTCGTTTTTGTCAAGAAGAAAAAATTTTTGAATTTTGCAAAACAATATTTTCCTCAAAAACTGCTGATGCGAATTTCATGGAACTGCAGTATGTCATAGTGCATCGTTTCTCAAACGTTTGTTCGTGACCTCCAGGGGAGTGGGCAGTCATGTGGGAGATCATACTTGGTCAAAAGAACAAAAACACGTGGGCACGAATAATTAATTAATGAATAATTACGAGTATAATGAACGTATCAATCCGAATATACTTTGATTGGTGCAACATACTAAAAAATTTTTTGATTCTCCATTTGGAACTCTGAAAATTCTCGGGCAGCAAACTCTACTAGAAAAGCTAGTTATTAGAAATAATGAAAATTTCTTAAATATTTGGTGTGATTATGTTTCTTTCGAGGAGAAATGAGAAAACTATGTGGCTCCCATCACTTTTTTATTGACTATTACTGTTTGTATTACAGTTTTTTTCAAGGTCTACCACCATCCCAAAATTCGCAGATGTATCAATTATTACTTTGTTTTCCTTTAGAACAACGATGTGTTATCAAATTTTGATATAGATACCAAGTTTTAAGCTTATATATTTTTGTTGTCAATAGGCATATTTTTTTATTAAAGAGTGTTAGAAACCCTGTCATCTCGGTTGTAGTCAGATGGAATCAACAGACCACGTCACAGACCTAGTCGTTTATGTTTCAGTCAGACACAATTTCAGCAGACCATATTTTTGTGTTGTAAATGTAGTGGTGGCGAGATTAAACCTGTAGGTACCCAGATGTAGATACGAATCCCTAACCAACAAACTACTCAGACCCCTGGTATATTTAATTGATTTTGACATGTTTCAAGTTTTCTCTGCATTTTTTCTTAATGGACGTTATGTTCAAACTTTCTCTATTTAATGTACCTTATGGTACGATTTTTCAATTTTGAGATACCTTGTTGAAAACAAATATTCAATGTGTCGTAATATGTTTGAAAATTACATTTTTCAAGCCTTTTTCGCAAATTCTCGACATTATGTTTAATATACTACGTCTATGAAATAAATTCCTACGGGGAATTAGTAAAAATTCAAAGTATTCGTTCGTACAATGTCAGTGTCGTCAATTTGAAAAATTATACGAATACCGAATCTGATTTTTTGTGTGCACGATTGTATTATGGTCTCCTGTAAATTTATATTAAAAATTTAGTAAAATTTAGATGAAAAAATCTTTTTTTTTCCGCTAATTTTTGACACACTCGTTATTTTTTGTCGAATATCTTGCCACTTTATGATATTTTTCATTTCTTTGTATATCTCAGGCAATTCTTCAAGGTTTCCAAGTGTTAAACATACCGGGACACCCTGTATGTTTTCAGATTCTATCTCACAGTTAAACCAACCAATCAGGAAGGAGTACTGAAAAATGAACTGTGATTGGCTCATTTAATGTCCGTTGATATATCTGCATCAAAATAATAATTATAAAAAAAAAAAAAAATCATGTTTCCAGAATTCCCTTAAACCAAACAATCAGGAAAGTGTACTGAAAAATGAACTGTGATTGGCTCACTTATGGTTGTTAATTGATCACTTATATATAATTATATTTCATATTCCTTTATAGGTATCAGTCAGCTTTTTATTTCTCTGTGTCCAAGGTCTATATTATGATAGACTGTGTGAGGAGGTATTATACTTACCAAATTGTTGCAAAAGTGCTGAATAAATACGCAAAAATACAAGCAAAACTAAGGCGAGATCTAATTTTTGCTTTCAACAAGAATCATTAATTTAGAGAAAATCACATAGGTATGAAAATAACTGAAAAAAAAATGTATATACCCCTTTTTTTACATTCTCTTTATTAACATTTTAAAGTTAAAATCAATTTTAAAGATCTAATTAGTTTTCTTAATATTTGATTAAAAGATTGAAATTTACTCATTGACCAATTCCAAAATTTAAAAAAAATTCAATGTTCCCTATTGAGCAATAATAAAATAGATGTTAATTAAGAAAAAACAATAGGCTGGAAATAAAATTTGCTGTTACATAAATATTGCAACATGACCAAGTACCTGTCACTTGAATTTTTTGTGTTAGGTATTTCATCATTATTAGAAACTATGAAGGTGAAGTCAAATCGGGGAGGATTGAAGTGACGAGAGAAACATGGGCAGATATTAAAGATTCGCACTGAAAAATATTTGTAGCAGAAAAATCGAGAAATAATTAAATTTTTGAAAAAAAAAATTAAACCTACTGCCTTTAAGAACATAAAACATAATAGAACTAAAATGTTGAAAACAAGTTTTCTAGGTTTTGTAATAGTAATTTTTTATAAAACTGATTTACAATTAACGCAGTTGCTGGCACAAATATCTTTCAAGTTACATACATACATGCATACATACATATATATGTGTGTATTTATATAAAATGCAAAATTTTTGAACAAAGCAATTAGATTTCATTTTATTACATATTTTTCTGATGCAATTTGTGGTAAATTTAACATAGATTTGACAATATTTTAATACACAGCATTATTACATCTATTTAAAACATTGGGGTACCAATTGTTAAGAATGTTTAAATTACTTATATACCTAATGTGTTGAAAACTCTCCACTTGCCTATTGATTTCAATCCAGTATTGATCTTCATATTGATATCAAAAGCTATTTGTGCCAGTGACTGCCTTAGTTGTAAATCAATTTTATAAAAAATTACTATTACAAAACCTAGAAAATTTGTTTTCAACATTTTAGTTCTATTATGTTTTATGTTCCTAAAGGCAGTTGGTTTCATTTTTTTTTTTCAAAAATTTAATTATTTTTGTATTTTGTTTTGATGAATACATAGAACAACCTCGTTAAGGAATTAGTTCAACTTCTTTCCAAACAGAACAGCCTATACTCTAGTACTAAAAGGTCCTAACTTCTTAGTTTTGTCCGTATAGAACAAAGCTATTCTTCTCAACGCCTCTCCTAGAAATTGATGATTTGAATGCTTCACTAATTAAGATGTTCTAAAAGTATCACCGAGTGGCGAGTGGTATGCTTTGGTCGTGTCACACATCGAACGGAGTCCGTAAATTTTTACTGCATGTGTTTTAGCTGATTCTTTTGAAATTGTATCTAAAAAAATTGTTTATAATTTCTGTATTTCTAATTAAGTGGAGCCTATTATCTCCTAAAATTTGATTTATTTATAGTAGCAGAATTTCGTAAATAAAAATATTCCAAGTCGGAAATCGCTGCGCTTTTCACAAGGAACGCTGAAAATATGTGATATAATAGCATAATTATATTTGAGAAGGAGTTACTTATTGAGAGAAGACCACTGTCAATTTATTTCTTCGAACATTCTTTTAATTTTTTCTCATAAATTCAGTAGCCGCATTGTTTGGGTGCAGTTCAAGAGTAAATATTTTTCTAATTTTGCTTCCGGGAGAAAGGGTGCCGGCATGAAAAAATTCATTGATTGGATCCAATTTTATATTTTTTCTTGAAGGATTAAAAGTTCACCGAAATAGACTGGGAAATAATATTTTGTTGAGACTTTTCTCGTTCGAGGTCTTATGGAAGTAGTTGCTGTATCTTGTGTCTAGTAATACAGCGCATATTGGATCAATTTTCAAATGCTTATAGTTTATATTTTATTCTATGGATGTTACGTGTTTTATGATTTTATTTCTTATCTCTGCTCTTGCAAGTCGTTGGGCGACAGAATTTGGCTGATTTGAACAATGAATTTTGATTATTTTTCTTTCGATTTTCCCATTTAAAACGAATTATAGGTAATGAAAAAACAAAATAGGTACGTTTTGCTGTAAGATTATAATTCCATTTATGTAAGCCTTGGAAGAGGATCATTGTCGGGGCCTCGTCGCCGTAACATTCGCGGAACCGCCTTTGCTGGAGGCAAGGTTACTCGCCTCTCGACCAATTTGTTTTCCAAAAGTGTCATTATTATGTTTGTTCATCGTTAAACGATGTTGTTAGAAGAGATGGAAATGCATTAAACGAAAAAACTGATACGATTACATGCGTCAAATACAATTATCGTAGTGCTGCTCATCTTTTGAAAAATATCTTGAAATTTTTTTACAAGTTGGTGTAGTAATTCATTTGTCTGTAACATTTTTTCGGTTATATGCATTTTTATTCGTTTGCGGAGAAACGTTAAAATATCTGTTATGAAACGAAAATTTTATTTTATTTAATCTCTCTTCGTCTTTACTCCCTTCTGTCGTACTCCTTTTAAATTAGTATCGGAATTCTCAAATTTTATCACTCGTTGGTGAGAAAAAAAAATGGGCGATTATTCATTTATATTGACACAAATTCTCGGAACTTGGGGAGACGTAAAATATATTTGGAGGGAGCTATGACTGCGGTTGTATGAATTGCGCAAAACTATTGAAAAAACTAGCGCAGCAATACTTCTCTTGAAAACTCAGTTTGCCCATTTTCATCTACAATTCAAAAAAAAAAAAAAAAAATCTGTAATCTAAATTAATGCAATGCAGAAAAGACGCTCGTAACCCATAGCGTGTCAAGTACAAAAAATATACTTCAAACAACGCAGCGACTTGTTTTACTCTTGCAAATTTTTTTTGTGTTTCATTTTTCTCGGAAATTACTGAATCAATAGGCACCGCACTCCTATCAGACCTGGTCCGACATAAAAACTACATTTCGTAATAAAATTGACAGATTTTGGTTTAAATATAACTCAAAAAGTATCTCATCGATTTTAAAAATATGTAATGGGAGCACCATAGGATCATCCTCTATCATCTAAAAAACAGTTCATCAAAGTGTGTGTCCAGGTTGCGAAGTTATGCTGCAACAAACGTGAAAAAAAAAAAATATATACGGATTGAATTGATAAACTCATCCTTTTTTTGAAGTCGGTTAAAAATTTCAGCCTTATTCCTTTCGTGCCTTCCTCACAATCCCGAAAAAAACATTTTTTCAGCAATTTTTCCTTTCCAGTTTCCTCGGAAACAAATAAACTAATAGGCAACCGAGTTCTTAAATTTCAGTCTAATCTCTCTTGTAGTTTCTTCAAAATCCTATAAATATTATTTTTCTAGAAATTTTTTACTCTCCAGTTTTCTCGCAAACTACTTATTCAATAGGCAACAAACTCCTATCATGTCTGGTCCTATATAAGGACTATCTTTCATGAACATTTCGGTCGTATTCCTTTCGAAGTTTTTTTAAAACCGTGAACACAAAATTATCTTAAGAAATTTTTTCTTTTACAGTTTTTTTCGAAAACCACCAGACTGTTGGACACCAAACTACTATCAAACTTGCATCCATATAAAAAAATTTATCGTGAAAATTTCAACTCGATCCCTTTTATAGTTTCCTCAAAATCGAGGAAAAATCAATTTTCCATCAATTTTTCTACAGTTTTCTTGAAAACTAATGAATTAATAAACAACAAACTCCTATCAGACCTGGTCTTCCATGATGACTGCATTTTGTGAAAATTTCAGCTCTACCCCTTTTGTAATTTTCTCAGAACCGTGAACACAAATTTTGGGCCATATATATATACATGAAAAAAAAATTAAATAAAAATGGGAAAATGGTACAAATCTTCTTTCCCCCCCCCCCTTGAAACGGATAATTTTCATCATCGCTACTCCTAACCATTTCGCTAGATCAATTTTAATAGTCCGTTTGCAAGCAAACTGTGTAAAAAAGAAAATTACTATTTATCGACTTGGCGCAATAACTTCGGTATCGACGACGAATGGTTTTATATTTTTTATTTTTGTTTCGTATGTTTAATATTTTATTTACATAATTTCTTTCGCGTAGGTATCTGCGGTTAACTTTTAACGCACGCAAAATGTCGTAGCTTCGTCTTGATTTTTCTCATAATGAATTAATTATAATTCGACCGTCTATTTTATGGATTCGATTCTATTATTATTTGACCCCCTACGATATACAAGCTACATGTTCGCATGAGGTCTGAGCAGGGCTGACGAGAGAGAAGGAAGGGGGGATTCCCCCGGTCCCATTATAAAACCCCTCTCATAGATAAATCTTAAACATGGCAATTGAACGTGAATTTAGTTTTCAATTTTTAAGGGAACCGTAATTTTTTTCTCCCCGACTCGAATTTCTTCTCCACGGCCCTATGTCTGAGATCCTTAGTCTGTTGTGGAAAACTGATTAAAACTTGCATAAAACTTTGATACCTTATAATTTGTTATCAAACTTGTGAAGTGAGTAGAGCTGTGCTGGGCTGACTAGTTCTGCGAAACGTTTCTAATTTTTCGTTAGGCTGTTCTGGAAAATGAGACAATAGTAATTTTGTACGATGCTCGAATTAATAATTTTGAACCATGCTTGGGTTATCTGATATGAATTTGATTCGTGGAATTAAAGGTACTTTTGGCTCCATTCTTTTTTTTTTTTTCTCTTAGAATTCCTGTTGAAATTTTTTCCATAAACATGTGATTAGAATTCCGTTGAGAGGCAAGAGTCCTTTTTCAGAACTAAGAGAAAAAAGTGTTTTTCCTCTGTTGTGTCTTACAATTTAAAATAAGTTCATCAAACGATCTAGATTATTGAACTTTCAACAAAATTCGAATTTTTAATTCTGACGACAGCTAATGAGCGGACTTTTCCAAAAATGGACGAAAATGAACGAAATTTGACGTAGAGTAAGTTGGTATTCATGTGACCTGTTTATTTAGCTTTTCGACTATATATAATTATATGGATTGAACTTTATAGGACTAGCAGTACAGTGCGGATGAAGGCAAAATAATAAGTATCATTGGGGGAAGGTGATGTTTATTACGAAAAGTTCGGCAACTTTACCATTAATTGAATACAGAAAATTTTTCATTTTGGTTAAAATTACTTTATTTCTCTATTTTTAGAAATCTTTCAAGCATGGAAGATGTCAAAAATCGTTTATAGAAAGCAAAATCGGAGGGACCTAATTCGTCTAATGATACTTATTTACAAGAGATATCTTGCCTTCACGTTCTCATCACCATACTCAATCCATATAGTTGTGAAAAGTCAAAGATTTAGTTTTCAAAGTTGCATCCACATTTGGAAAGAAAAAAGAAGGATATGCTAAATTTTAAATAGTCATAATATTTTTTAAACCGTTCATTGTGTCAAAAAAACGAGTTTCACCGTTTTATTTTGGAGAAAAACAAAGTGCATGTTTCTTTGTACTTGTCTATTTTTGTATACAGACAAGTTACAAATCTTGGACCGTGACAAATCGATAGATAACGATCTCGGCGATGTCACGGACTGATACAAAGATGTATTCTCCGTACTTTACCATTGCCACAGCAACCGTAAAGTACAAATAATTATCTACATTGCACCTATGTAAATATTACATAAGTGTGTATGTGTGCGTGTAGGGAGCCGGGTATATAAGGCCAGAAAATCATAAGCCAAATCGCCAGTGTTTGCCGAGGTCTTGGCTCCCTTATACCTTCTAGGTATTTTTGGCATAAACACGCAAATTGTTCTGTTGAACACCTTCTGTTGTTGGTTTACTTTCCACGATGTAAGGTACTCCATAGGGTACAAGTTCTTGTTAAAAAATAAACATGTCGGTACCTAAGAAATCATATATAGGTACATATTTTTCCCCAATAAATAACATTAATAATTTTCCCTCCGTAGAGGTGGAAGTGAACCATCATGACTACGTGTCGTCGATTGATGACCACATTTGTTAGATGTAAAAATATTTCACGTTGCACTCAAGCGATTTTATTCGCAACGCAAATGTCTTGAAAAATTCGTACTTCTCACGAATAATCGCAAAAATGCACTGGGCGTCTCGCATTTCCGAGCACACCCCCGTATGTTGCTCAGCTCAGCGTTAAGTGCAGCCAATAAGATTTTCCGGCATCCTGAGCGCTAAGCTGTTCCCATCAGTAATAAAAACTTATGAAAAAAAGTTATGGTTGTATATCGTGTGAAATTTAGGCTTAAACCCTAGAGATTAGGAAGGAATATAACGCACACACCGAGCCTGTCATCTGTGTTTAAATCTCATTTCTCGTGCCAACCTATTCGTAGACAGTGTTTGAGAATAAATTAAATTAAATTTTGCCACTCCCTCGTGGAAATTTTTCGGCTACGTTCTCATTTCCATATTATCAGTTTTTGCAATGTCTTGTCATTCGATTTTGTGCCTAAAATATATGCGACCGTGCATGACACCGTCTGAAAAAGAATGCATTTGTTTCTGACTTTTTTGTCTCTCTCTCTCTCTCTCTCTCACTCTCTCTCTTTCTCAATTGCTTATAGACGATTAGGATTACAATGCTCAGTGTTTAGCTCATTAAATGTTAATGCATTTTAGTAATGTGGATCGACGTGATAAAATTGTGCGTTAATTAATTTCTGCTCCTTCGCAACGAGGAAGCGAAAAGTAGATACCTACGTTAAGTGTTTTTATCGACCAATAAATCTTGAGTAGGTAAGTACGTGGATTCTGAGATGTTTTTTCTCTTTTTCTTTTTTCTTTCTTCATGTTTTCTTTCGAGTGAATGGGCAAATAAGTGGTCACTTCTAACGGTAGTAGTTAATAGTTATGGGGAGAGAATTTAAAGGTTATTCGGTTAAATATAAGGTTGGGCGTATTTAAAATGTTTATACGCGTCAACATAATAGCCTGCGAGTAAGTGTACCTACGTATTTTTAGCCTTCAAATAATTTGATGATTTTGAGGATTCGATGGATGTACGCGTGTATTGAATGTGGTGCACGATTTCGAATAAAATTATGAATTCGACATTAATTCGTAGCTGTACGCATTTTTCGTGCCTTAAACAGTGGATGAGTGCACGTCGCTCGCATTATTTTCGAATGTGTACGCTGTATAAGGTGTAGGCCCATCCAGTTTGTACGAGGAAATGATTTACAAAAAATTATTTCATCCTACATAGGTGCGTCAGTTGTGTTGCTCCGAATGACTTTTTTTGTGTGTTACTTTTCTGTCGTGGGGACCTTCAAAACTTGTATTCTTACAACTCCATGTTCGTGTCGAGGTAACTGGCGATTCGTCAAATCTTAATTTTGAATGAAATTATTTCGATCGTTTCCGTCTGTTACTTCTGTGGTGTGAGATGCGTATCCGTAAGTGATGTACTTATGGTTTTGCAAATTCCTTTTTCATCTCCTCTTATTTGAGATTAACGTTAGAAAGATTTCTCATGTCGCTTGACAATTTTCTACTGTATATAAGTCGTATTTTAACATGTCCACCCCATTAAGATGTCTTACCTGAGCTTCCAATCAACAATTTTGTTGTTTTCAGATTCTAACAGCCTCCCGAAATTAACCTCTAAGTAGCCACAAAATGGAAAGTAAAGGTAGATGAATTCATTTCACATACTTAGTTGTACTAATATAAGGACTAAATCTTCAGCCTTCAAAATCTCATCTATATGATGAAACGGGTTGGAAATACGCAAATTTTCAAAATTTGATGTGATTAAAAACGTGCATTTCTGGAATTACCAGAGGTTTTTCAGGGATGTCCTTCGAATATTATGTTTATCTCATAGGTATGTAATATCGTATATGGAAGAAATGAAGTATTAATCTAACTCTGTTAAAAAATGTAAGTGAATCTGAAAACTTAAAACTCCATTTTTGCTTTTACATAATCGGTCCAGATTGGACAAAATCCATTTCTAAACTTTGCTTCATAATATCGTAGACAGTAATCCCAATGAAACACACGTAAAGAATGGATTTAGGATAAAGGTTTTTCTAGACCCAGAACTGCAACTGGATCAGAGTTCCACATTGTGAGAAAAAAAAAAGGAAATCACATTTGTTCCATATTAGTGTTTATAGTCTGAAGTCCAGAAACTGTAAAACTATGTAAGACTTCAGTATCGGTATTATCCAAACTGGAAATTATAACTATCTTTTACCATAAATCAAAATAAAACTTCACCCGTGCATACTGAATGGAGATGATATAGTTTGAGAGATACGTATTACTCTTATTGAAATTTATTCCACATAATTAGACAAATTCATATAATTTGAGAACTATCATCTAAAAACTTTTCAATTTTCTGAAATTGATCTGTAAATAATAAACTTTTAAAATTCTAAGATTTGTGAAATATGGGACCATAACAGGAGTTACAAAGCTACTTTCAATAAAATTATCAGTCTCCAATCTTCATATCACATACTGTGCGGAACTATTATGAAAAAAACTATCACAATAGTACTCGCATTAAAAACAAGAAACAAGAAAAATCTAATTTCTTCATTTTGTTATCAGAATAAAATTATTTTCATAGGTGAGAAAGAGAAGAGAGACATTAACTTTGTTCCACATCATCATATATAGGACCTGTTAAATGAAGAGGAAAGTAATAATATTCTTTGGATTCAGGAAATTTTGGCTAAGGAAATGCCCTGTTTGAAAAATCCATATTACCATGAGGAGAAACTCAGTGAGGACTATGGATATGTTCCATACCAGTTAATATTCCATACCAGTGAATAGTGTATAAAGTTTGGAAACTGCAAAACAATGTGAGACTCCATTATAATCATTTATCAAACTGGAAATAATTGTGAAACATCTACATCCCGAATGCAGTTTCATAAACATGCATATATGGGCATGATTACAAAAATTTTCTGGGTACGCGACTAAAAACTATCCAATTTAGTTATCACCAAGTATAATAAAACAAAAAAACCATGAATATAGTGTGAAATAAAATCTAAAAAAATTATAGTCTATTACTAATAAGTTAGGTTAAAAGCGAGTTTTTAAAAAATACGCTTATTTATAATTTGAAGAAGAAAATAAAGGCGAAAGAGAAAATAAAATTTCTCACTTTTTTTTCTGATATAGAAACAAACAAAAATTGAAAAAAAACAACTGATAAAAATGGATATGTGTGTATATGTGCGTGTATTGCAACATGTGAAAGCAACGCTGACTTTGATCATCCGGTGTACTTCAACAAATTGAGTGAGTAGAATAAAAGCATAAAAATCAATGCCAAATTTCACACCTGAATTATTCGATGGAAATACCAGTGTTGTAGAGATTCTCATTACATTTGAATAATTAGTTCCACATAATTATTCAGGTAAGTATAGTAGGAAAATTAGGATCTTCCATTATCTTCTCAATCAGGAGAAATGTATCTAGAAATTACAAATTACAAAAAATGAAACTTCTCAAATCCAGTTCAGTGAAAGTTCTTACTAAGTTTTTCATTCCGAGTCCAGGAACATACATATCCTAAATCCAATCTATATGTGTGTTTTACTGTGATTACTGTCTATGATGGTATGGAACAAAGTTTAGAAATGGATTTTGTCCAATCTGGACAGATTATGTAAAAGCAAAAATGGGCTTACAAGTTATTTTCAGAATTTCTTACTTTTTTTAACGAAGTTGGATAATCTTTCTTTTGTTCCATGTATGGTGTTACATACCCATGAGATAAACATAATATTTGAAAGGCAACACTGGACAACCTCCGATGATTCAGGAAATGCAGGTTTTTGATCACATCAAATTTTAAAAATTAGCGTATTTCCGGGCCCATTTCATTATTTAGATGGGATTTTAAAGGGTGGAAATTTAGTCTTTATATTAGTACCTACAACTAAGTATGTGAAATGAATACATCTACCTTCACTTTCCATTTTGTGGCTACTTAGAGGTTAATAAGGAATACTTACAGTTGACATAATTGTACAATTGACATAGGTTCTCGAGACACAGGGCTGTACCTAGCTTTTTCTGCCACCCTGTGCAAACAAACTTTTTGACGCCCAAACACGTATTTTTTTTGCCAGTTAAATCAGAATGATATTCTTTGTCGTCGTCCAGACGATGTGTTTTTTTTGTTTTTTTTTGGTCAATATGGCACCCTTGCACTCTGCCACCTTGTGCGAATGCACAGATCGCACGTACCTAGTTACGGCCCTGTCGAGACAGAAAGTAGGCATGCATACCTACTTGTATCTATTATCCAACAAATGAACTTGGAACTTGGAACGGGTTCATTGTATTGTTTAGTTGACTATCAAATTCTAATTGACTGTCGAAGTTCGTATGATCTTTGCAGAAAGGCTTCCAAGTTTTGCTTGACCATCAAGGTTCTCTCTGGTCGAAAGATTTCTAATTTTGTTTTCGTATTTCTGGCGACTGGCAAGTTAATGTCATAGAGAGCGATTCATTTCTCAGTTAGAATTACTTTCGTAATACACGTTCGCGCATATTTAACGTAATACCTATAGTATATCTGTAGCATTTTGAAAATCATTGATCTTGATACCACTGCGAAACCTATAGGTACCTATACTGTACGCTACTTATTGCGATTTCATCCACCATCGTTAATCATTTTGTCGACTTTTTAATGAATTATTGAGGAAAATTATCGACGTTCCATCTCGCACGTTGAAGCGACGTTATGATTTTTTTTTTTTTTTCCACTAGCCTTAACGGAGAATATGGTGCGACATGTTAAATACGCTGGAGCCGAAATAGTAATTATTATTGAACTTGGTGCCTTCGGCCACCGATGAAACCTTGAAGAATTTATCCGGGTGCTCCTCCCATATTAAACGGTTCTAAGCCCAAGTAGATATAGCGCATATAATGTTATTGAACGAGTTCTTATTTTTAGAAAAATGCAATTGTTGTTGTTGTTGTTGTTGTTGTTGTTGTTTAGCGGATGGTCACGTTGTGGGTATGTAATTTGCTGCTGTGTAATATAGCCTTTAACTGTATATGTCGTACTTCTCTTGTACTGATCGTATTGAGGAAAAATGTCGGACATGTTCTGAAAATTTGTTTGGTTTCATGTCCTGGTAGAGCAATTAAAATATAATTTTTAATTCGTAACCATTGTATTGTTGTCTCTTAATATTCCGTCATGTGGATAGTGTTGATTTTTATGTATTCTTTTGTCAGTAGGTTGAGCAATGCTTGTGCATTGTCACTCATTAGGCTATAAATATCCAAGTTCCTTTCACTATACGGTGGTGAGCAAAGGTATGACCAAGTCTAAAATTATGGTAGTTTTGGTCTCTACTTTGGCCTTGTATCAGTACTTTCAGTCAAGATCTTGGTCTTGGTCTTACACCGTCAGTTTTTGGCCTTAGTTTTGGTCTTGATTATACAATTTTCACTATCGGTGGCCATTCTTCCAAAAGTTATTACAATCCTAACTTTCTGCTGGAACCAGTAAACAATGAAATAGGGAGTAGTAAAAAAATTTAAAGGTCAAATATTGAAAATTATTTAAATTGGAAGGCTGCGACCATTTTACCATTTGTTCGTATTTTCCCTTTTAAGTTTTACATTTAGTCTTGCCTTTGTACTGTCGAGTGTAACCCTTGGCCTTAATTAAGCAATTGGTCTTCCTACACCAATGGGTTATTTCTTTTAAAACAATTTTATACCCTTCTTTTAACACAGTGTATTCCAGCCATTTTGATGGTTACTAAAATAAATTGTTTAAAAACTGTAACGATAATTGTTACCTTAAGTAATTGTAGTTCAACGCTGTATTTAAAACGTATGAGTTTATTACAATTCTGACTTTATGTATGTAAGTATAACGCTTTACAAAGAATTGTGATGAAAATACGATTAGAGTAGGCTTATTATGTAGAGACAGAGTTAGTGATAAATGTTGAGTGGATGTAAAGGAAAGTCATGTTCAGGTTATATAATAATGAACATGCAATTGAGGAATTTACTAAGAAAAGAGTGAAATAGGCAGGAATATGTTTTTATATGAAATATGATAGTTTAAGGAATAACAATAGAAATGTGTAAGAGGAATAAGAGTTTCTAGGAAAAAATAATATTCATAATTGACAGGAAATTGAGTGTGAGGAAGTGATGACATAGCAGAATACATGGAAATTGATTTTGATGGGAAATTTGGTTCTGAAAATGTTATATGTTAAATTTATGAAAATTACTAGGTATGATGAAATATTTCTATACATGAATTACCTTAACAGAAACTTTTCGATTTGTAAACAACTTAGCGCTTGGTCTATGGTAGGGGCTAAATGAAAATTATGATTGTCAGATTTGCAATAACTCGTAAGTCTTACAATATTGTAACTCCTATTTGTATGTGTTAGTTGACATGCAGATGTATGGTTGTGAGTGTGCTTGTTGCACATGCACACAACCACGCACCTACACAACAAAAATTACATTCAGATATTTTTATGTTTACACATCAATCCTTCATGAGTATAGCAGAGGAAATCACGCCTTTTTTTGTTCTAATTTTTTGTAGGTACATTATTTTTATATTTGAGTATTTTTGTTGCAAGAATATAGGTGCTTATCACAGCTATTGAGGAATTGAAAAAAACTAAAATTACTTGCACGTTTAAGGCCTCCCCCCCGTGAAATCACAGGAAATAGAGGTGAAGAATTTTCATCACCCTTGTAGGAGAGTAAAAATAATTAGACCAAATACCCATGGTAATCCAAACCAATAACAATTTTTTTAAAATCTACAAGAGTCAAACTATCAATGACGAATGTTAATAAGTCAAATATATTCTAAAACAATAGTATAATTGAACGAAAGTTATCCAAAACAAAAATACGCTTAATTAAAAAACGCTAGTTCAAAATAGCTCAATATAACTATAGGCTACTTCCTTTGCGCATTGATTATCTAATCACCGTACCTTTTTAAATATTACTGAAGTGAACATTTTTAATTGTGAATTTTTGTGTTGATTGTTGAATTATAGAGGTAATGTATGGTGGGTGGTTAGGTGAGGTGGAGTAAGGGGAATAATCACCCCTTTAGGTTTTAATTATAAGTTTTACTGTAGCTTCACCTCTGGTGAGTGAACTATTTTTTCTAAATAAAAAAGGCATGTATGGTGGCTTTCACATATTATTATGGGTGTTTTGGGTGAGGTGCAGATGTGAGTCTAAAAAGGGGTATAGGGACAAATCTCCACGTTAAATTACAAGTTTTATTCTGAGGTGGCTCTGGTAAAATAAAATATTTGAATAAAAAAAAAATGCATTACGTAAGCGTATGAATTTATGTTATTTTGGAAGGGGATATTTTAGTTTGGTTTATTTTGAAGTGTTTATTTTTTCTGTATTCGAAAAATTAATGTATTAAGAATATTTTCTGTGAAATTTCCAGAAAAAGATTATTTTTTATTAAGGATTAAATTAAAATAAGCATTTTAGATCGTGGGGATAATTTGTCCAATAATATATTTTGACACGTAGATAAAATTTTTACGGCATTTTTATCTCGTTTCATTTTGTCACGGTTATATTGTCTGGGTGCATTTAGTCATGTGATCATTTAGGACACACTCCCATGATATTTCAGTCGTCAAACCTCTGCGCTACGTGAATTCCTTTTCCACTGGGCTGTTGGGATTCAACTACATTTTGCAGATACGTCTCCACCCCACCCAGTTTCCCCTGGAGAAAAAAAAATCAATTCGTTTTTAAAAATCATTCAGTAAATTGAAATCGTGTAGTTCATCCGTTAGGTCTATGTACGTTGTTGATGATGTGATTAAATGTGGTGCAAAACATTCATGCCTTAACTCGAACGAGTTCCACCATTGGGCACCAATTCAGGAGGACAAGTGTTTGGAGATACAATTTGTCATTTGTCAACTTAATCCGCCGTTCTGATTTTACACTTACGTCTGTTATGTTGAAAAATTAATTATGGTATAAATGTGTCGTATTTACTATTTGACAACTCTGTTTGTCTTGTGTAGCCTACCACACCTTTGAAAATCATAATAGGATCAAAGATATGGCGTAATTTACATGCTGTTGGACAGTGCATACTTACACTTGGCGAATAATTTCTACTCACGCATGCCCGCATTCTATTTCTTGTATTATGCGTTTTGTAATTTGCATCTTAAAAGAATTTTCTGATTTTAATAAAAATCGATTTGCATGGGCGTTAATGGTAGTCTAAAAAAAAAAAAAATAATAATATGGGCTCTTGTTGTTGGAAATGTTAAAAGTATCTACGACATCGTAGATAAATGGGATTCATAATGATAAAGTTTCGTCAAAAGTTCCATGAACTAACCGTTGAATGGCTTCGCGCCATTTCTTAGTGATTTTATTTCAGTACGCGTGAAGAGGTACGTATTCTATCGAAGCGAAAGAATTTGCACCTTCAGTTGGAATTCCACTTTTTTTTTTTTTTTTTTGTGCAACACCATTCATATTACTCAATTCTTTTGGGTTCTGTGCGAAACCTCTTTCTTTTGCGATAATTTTTCGACCTATCTGTGATAATTGTTGCCCATAAATTTTATTGGAATGCACTATTTTTGTAGCTGCGTTAACGCCGATGCTGTGGGTTTTTTTTTTTTTCTTTTCATTCGCTTAAATTTATTAATGACCGTTGTTCGAGGTATATTTTTATCGTATTCCTCTAACCAAGTGTCTATTGTTCGAAACGCACGAGACACTCGCATGCGTTAGGTATACATAATCAACTGGTTTGGTATAATGTGGAGTTGTCTATAAATCATGAAAAACTATTATGATTTTTTTCGTTAGATTTTTTTTTTGCAAGCAAAAGATTTCTTATGGAAAACTCGTAAAGAGGTTGATTTAATTAATATCAAATCATTCAGCTGAAGAACGCTGTCGTAAGAATAGGTACCTACTACGAATACAGTAAAGTTGATGATATCATTAAAATCAAACATGATTTCATTATCGGGTAGAAAAAATTATCCACTTACTGCCTGAAATTCCATCATGGAAGCAATTTTAATTACTTTTTTTTTCTTTGTAAATTTTTGAGAACTTTAAAAAAAACTTCATTAGGGCAGGAGTTTTACTATTGCACAAATTTGCAGATTTTGCACATAATGCAAGGATAGTGATTACTGAAAACGATTGAGACTACCAGCAAAAATATTTGAATAAGCTTCTGTATTTGTACATGAAACAACAGAATACCCAATATTTCAAACATGAAGCCCTTTCGCAGAATGCAGAGGGTACCGAAAAGTTCCGTCAGTTTCCCTTTGCTATGTAATGCGGGAAGTATCTTTGATTATATTTAAGTCGCCGACGTGCCCTCCAATATCTCACATTGCGAGAAATTATGTTGATATAATACATCAACGTACAAATATATCGATTTACTCAATATGCAGTGGATATTGCACATTGTGATCGCTCTGAGACTAGTGCAAATCGATCGTAATAAGTGGTTGATCATACAAAGTGAAGGAGCGAATTTTGGACCAAAAAAGTTGAACGAAAGAAGAGAAAAACTTATTTGGCCAGGAAAAAATATGTGGAATACCTTACGTCGTGGAAAGTAAACCAACAACAGAAGGTGTTTAACGGAACAATTTGCGTGTTTATGCCAAAAATACCTGGAAGGTATAAGGGAGCCAAGACCTCGGCAAACACTGGCGATTTAGCTTATGATTTTCTGGTCTTATATACCAGGCTCCCTACACGCACACATATACACCTATGTAATATTTACATAGGTACAATGTAGATAATTATTTGTACTTTACAGTTGCTATGGCAATGGTAAAGTACAAAGAATGCATCTTTGTATCGGTCCGTGACATCGCCCAGATTGATAGACAAGTACAAACAAACATACATTAGTATTTGGTTTAACGTGCAAGGCACAAATAATTGTCACCGAAGGTGACGACTGTCGTCGATAGGCCGAGCCTATTTCCTCTTACGAGTAGTCTACTAATCCCCATAAAATAATTGATAAATAAATTTGTTTGACAGAGGTATCCAAAGTTGTCTGCATATTTTACTTGTCCAATATTGGTTAGATAAAGTAAACAAAAGAAAATAAAAACCATCTGATTTGTAATTTAAATGAAAATTCATGTTTTTTCAAAACATCTAAGCAGCCAGTTTAAACACAATAGGGCATGGCTTTTTCATGGAAAAAACCAACAACTGACTTCGTTACTAATAAAATCAGGCTGATCAGTACCGCATGATTTTGATCATATTAGGCAGCTAATCACACTAGTATAACGTGGATTATAGTAAACGACTTCCATTATACATCAGTATCATTTCTCACAATAAATAGTGATGAAAATCTGTCGATTGCGACTTCAAAACGTCCCTCAGTGAAATTATTTTCATTAAAAAAAATTTGTTTCCGTTCTTGTGGGCACCCGGTGCCCTCTTTGATCGTTAGTAATGAGCAAAATAAGGACTTATGTCTTTACTTTCACTCAGAATTTCAGTAAAATCCATTAAGGGAGAGTTTTCGCCGTTTTCACTTGGTAACTGAACCTGCAAAAAAAAGGGATGAGATTGAAACACAATTCTATTTGCCTGCCATCAAAAAATTTCTGAGTATTGTTAACCCGAATTCGAGGCAAGAAAATCTGAATTCGGTATCGTAGGAGTGGGGAGGACAGTAGCTTCAAAAGTGGTGCTTGTTTTTCGTAACAGCGTTTAAATGGGTGTGCGTCCTCTATTATATTTAATACTTGTGGTTATAGTATAATGTAGGCACCCAGTGTTGTTTGTGTCTTGTATATATGTTTGTTGCAACTGGCTTTTAACGGTTTTTTTTTCCTTTACATTTCTTTGAAATTAACTCGAAAACATGCTTCTGGAATTTTGTTTAACCTGATTATGCGAATTTACCGCGCTATCATTTTTCATACGCTAATATGTACCTATACGACTTGATCTGAAATTGTAAAGGTGTTTTGAAATTCTCTCGTGGGGCTAAATGGGTTGGTAAGAAAATAAATTTTGTGTAAAACAAAACCGAAAAATACTTTTTTAATGATCCTTAAATGAACAAAAAGCAGCAAATTTCAATACGACGCAAAAAAAAAATGTTGCGCGCATGCGCACTTTTGAGTTGACTTTTTTGCATGGTTCGATTACTTTTTTGCACGGCTCTACTATTTTTTTTTTTTGTTTTTTATAAATTAAAATCATTAAATTAATTATTTGATTCTAAAAAAATATTTTAAGTAATATTTTCTGGAGTTGAAGGGTGAGGAGTGCGGAGAATTTTTTGTTGGAAAAGTAGTGAAATTATTCGCTATTATTTGGCTCAAAAACAAATAATTATTTGCTTTTTTTGTGGTGGAGGGGTTGCAAAAATAGTGTATGATTCGCGTGAAAAGGTAATTGATACTCGTGTGATTCGCAGCACTCACCTTCCACTCGTTTTGCAAAATTCACACTCGCCTATCAAAATCATTTACTTTTTGCATTTGCACAAATAATTATTTCACTTTTTCATCTCGTTTTATGTCACGCTACTTTTACGAAATTATTCGAAAACTTTATTCAACTACATATGTTCAAGTGTTAATTTGATGTCGATAGTGTATTTTTTTAATCCGAATTTTTTTTTTCTTTGGTTTATCAATATTTTTATTCTTTTTTTGGATAAAATTTCGACTACGTTTTTTTCTCCGACTCTCCATCGATATAAGTACTGGAAGTTTCCTCCAACTTAACAGTAAATAGTAGGCTTACATCGTGAAACAAATAAAAGCCTTTAGTAAACAAACGTGCGTCTTGTTTTCAACTGTTAAGGAGTTAGGTATACTAAAAGCATGGCATTAACAAATTTAGGTAGATAGGAGATACTCTAAAATTGTTATATGTCACGTAATTCCACGGTACTCACCAGGAGGAAGGAAAAAAGTCCATTTCACTTTTTTCTTATCTTGTATAACGAATGTGCGAGCGGTTCCTATACTCGTAATAAAAGCCTAAAATTTTAAATATTAGCTTATAATTCTTTAAATTGATTGTAAAGCTAATAAAGAAAGTAAAAGTGATGACGACTTTATTTGTTTCCCCTAGTTGGTCAAAATAACAAATTTTATGTAAATTTCTTCGTGTCATGCTTTTAGTATACCTTGCTCCTTAATAATTAAGAACAGAACGCATATTTATTAAAAAATTATTATTTACCGGTTTATTATTTTCTGTTGAAGTTTGAGGGGGGCTTCTTGGGAAATACCCTGTATGAGCTCATATTGACGTCGGTTTTCTAACTGTGTGCAACATCTCCAGTCTTACGTCCTGTCAAAATAAATTTTGTCGTCCGTGGAAAGACAGCTAGAAACTCGGTTTAACTGCTTCTATGATTTCACATTGTAGGTGCATAAATTTAACTGACGCTATTCCTTCCACTAAAAAAACTTGAGTTTTTATTTTTTTATGTCAAAAATATAGTCATCTTAGCGAAACATGCCATCGAACAGAATCTTACTTAATGACCAGGCTTATTAAATAAAAAAAAAATAAAATAAAATAAATAAATAAATAAAAGGAAGGATTGATTTTTTGAAAAATTATAATAACCCTGAAAATGTTTCTAGTAGTTTATTATTGAAATTATTTTTAGGAGGTACGTGGAGGTAGAACCCCATTGTATAAGTATTACCTTGGGGCCGAGGCTCATCCTCTGTGGCAAACAGACGTCACTAAGAGAATGAAGACAGTAGTATGACGTCACAATTTAGAAAAAAGATCCCTCACCAGGGAGGTTTAATATTGGTAGACGTGACCCGTTTTCGTTACACTTTTTCGTTACAGTTTTCTTGGATTAGCCAGCCTTAAAGCCCTTCCAACGTTTAAAAAAAATTACTGAACTACGATCAAGAATGAATGATTTGGTCATTTGCATGTCATTGTAAAGTTTCACCTTTTCCTCATATTGTATTTTTTTATGAGACTGTTAAACTCAAGGGGGCCTAAATTCGGACTTGCTTCTTTCTTGAAAAATTTTCCTCTTCAAAATACTTCTTTTCTCAGTACTACTTGAATTAAATCATCCGACAAGAATATTGCCAAATAAATAATTATCACCTCCCGTTAAGCGTAGTACTTTAATTTTTGTGTTGCAGGTAGCATCTCCGAGGTGAGCGAATTATGTCGTACAAAAATATGCGAAGCCAACTTGACCATGGAAATAGCGCAGTTGCTGTTGTCGTTACTCCACGGCTGGGGTCTCAGCAAAGATTTAGACCAACTGTGCGAAGCAACGTTGGGACTGTTGCGACCCATGGTTCCAGTTTCGTTCGGCGTAATTTCGAAAGGAGGTGACAAAAATCTCTTGTTTGAGTTCGCAACGAAAAAGACACATACGTATTTCGTGGCTACGGATTTTGATTTTTTTTTCCCTCCCAATCGTAGGCTACATGAGTCTGCTGCTACCTACGTGGCAGCTGTGTTTAGAGCGAAAACCATCGATGTCCAAAAAGAATGACATTTCGTCATCGTCGAATTTGTCTTACGAACGAGTTGAAATGGAACGTTTAACTCATCTGTTCACTACCCAAACTCATTGGGAGTTGAGCACCACCGTTACGAGCAATCATTTGTTAACGATTATAGCGCTGGCCAACACCCTTATGTCCATGAATAATGCATCCTTTGTGGCGGAACAAGAACGAAACCGTAAACTACAAAGGTCTGTAAGTGTGCCCGAAAACCTAACGTACATTTCAATTTTAAATTGTTTGATTATTAAAAAAGTATGTGCTATTTAATACAATGTAATAATACAATTTGCCTGAACACATTGACTAGTTATGATGTAAGTGTGGCTTTCTGTTGGCCGAGTTGTAGTATGTCACAATGTGTAAATTGAGTGGAGAGCAATTTTCCCTCTTTTAACTAGTCATATTTTTGAAATATCACTCTGTAAAGTGTAAATATTAACGATTTGGTATATTTTTCAAATTTTTTATATTCTTTGAGTATCTACCTTTTTTCTTGTAAATGCCTTGAATAGGTAGCTGGGAAGTTTCTAGACGACAGGTTGCGTCAAAAGAAAGAAGAAAAAAAAGAAAAAAGTAAGCAAAAAACCTTGAGTAAATGGCAAATTATCGTTACAGTTGGACAACATATTATTTGGTGTGTTTTAGGAAATTCTTATTGCAAATTTCAGAAAATTTCATTTTCCTTCGAACAATATGATAATGTTGAAAAATACCGTTTTGATGATCATCGAAGGAGTTAAACAAAAACAAAAAAAATCAAAATCTTGTGGAATTCTATTCCATTTTTACTTCGAGTGATAAAATCGATATTTTTCAAGGATATTGATTGGCAAAGTTTTTTGTGTTAGTCTGATGTTGACGAGACAATACTTATACTCTTCGGTATTAAAATAAATGTTCGTCAGTACATTTTAAACGGATTAGGGAAGGAAAGAAATGAATTTCTATGAGAACCAAAAGTTAACTTGACGTTCACTCATATTTGAGAGGTCAACCATGAGACTGAATAAGGTGTTTGCTCTAATGTTAAATCATATGTGATCGACATGTCCAAAGTGATGTACATATCTATTGCTCAATTTTAAAGAGGTCCATATATTCCTAGCCTTCTCTTCTAGCCCCCTCCCCCACAATAATATCATTTATCATTTATCATTTCCGCCAAGTAACACATACTATTCTTTTTTTTGGGGGCTTGGTGGGGATCCAGATTCTCTGGACCCCCTCCTAATATGCGCCGTCGAGCATCTAAAGCGACACGTTTTTGTATGTTAAATCTAGCCATCGTTCACCGGATAACAATGGGAAGATAATCATACACAAATAATCGAGGAATAAACATGGATGTCAATCGCATGAGAGAATCGAGTAATGTTATTGCCGCATGTTAATTCTTGCATCAGTAGGTAGTAAACTACTGTGCATCAAAACCAAGGTCTGTCGAATATGTCATCTTGTAGCTCGTTCAGTGTTTTCCTTCTCGAGCCACCTAACTGGAGTATCTGGTAACGAGACAGAGTTCGGTTAAAAACTTTGTGGGTGTAACCTCGCAATTTCCTGGAAAATTCTGATTTAGTTTTAATGAATACTGATTTTTACCATCGTGAATTTCTGCGCTATAAAGGTCCTAAAAAAAAAATGTTTTGTAGTAAAACATTATATTCTCCCTCTATTTTCCGTAAGGTGAACTATTCAAAGTTGAAATACTATAAGTCAGGGTTTTGCTCTCCATCCAGTTTATTCGTCCTTTTCTCGTAGCTATTTTATAGATTTTTTCGTGAATTTCAATGTTAATTTTCTATCTCGCATTGTTTCTTCCTGCAGGCAAGGAACAAGAGCTAGCGCAAGCTGGAAATTGGATGAAACATCCGAAGAAGCGATTACAACGCAACAAGCTCTTATCAAAAGGGGTTGGTCATTACTTGCCACTTTGCACGGTGCATTATTACCCGATATGGTTGTGCAAAATGGCTCGAAAACTTTCAAAAGACCTCAAATTGAGATGATGGCTCGTCGCTGGCAGCATCATTGTTTGGAGGTAAGAAGTTATGTACCTTTTTTTTTTTTTTTTTTTTTAATCTCCATTTGGGAACAGAATTTAGACTTTGTTTTTGGTTCACATATGTACAGACCCGTGAATAGTTACCGAGTTTGCCGCTAGAGCATTGATCACAATTGCGTGTTAGGTTACATATTTCTGTGTGAGTGCAACAGAGTTTGTTACGTTTCACTTCACAATTTTTACTCTTATAAAAGCATATTTTTAACGTATTATTATTTAAGTAGAGAGTACCCAATGCATAATTCCCAGACCTACATAAACCATAAATGGGTCCGAATTATTAGTGAATCAGGTGCACAATGAAGGAAAGAAAGATTAGAGTTAGACTGAAATTCAAGGTATATACACTACTTCGTTTACTAGGTACGCTCGATCATTTGGTTAGTATGAGTAAAAAAAATGACGTCACACGTAGGAAACTGAATACATAAAATATTATTCTGCTTCACGCTTAATCGGTTTTATGTGTGCTAGTGTGCGTAAAATACGTCACATGTAGAAAAAGGAAAATCCTTGTAGTACGCACAATCGAGGGTACGTAGTAAAATTCCATATTCCTTGCTGAAATTGAAATATATTCATAGCCAGCTATATGTGTGAAACTGGTCACGTGATAAGGGGTTACGGACAAATGGTTTTTATGTATATAAAAGTGCGTCCAACGAAAGTTGATCCCTGCGCCTTAAAAAAAACGTTGCCAAATATTGATATTTTTAGGTAGGTAATCGTATTATTCGTATTCCTCCATATTCTATCTGGTAATAATGCTAAATAATGCATGTAAAATTGTACAATAGTTGCGGGTTGAGTTTCACGTCTGAGGGATATACAAATACAAGAGGTGCATAAAAAGTAGTGTGTAAAGTGGAACAAATAAAAACTGCGCCTGTGTGGCCGAGGCAGCGTAGTGTATAAAATAAATGCATCCCAAGTGCATATGATGTACAAATTGTTATTTTTCCATGCCGTGTTGAACTTTGCGTACATGTTGCAAAAAACTAATTTTGGTACAAATTTTCAATGAAACCATAAATAGACTTTTTTCATATGGAGATACAGGTATCCATGCAAAAAATTGTGATATACTCACAGGATACAGTATCCACCAGTTTGGCAAAAAAAAACAAAGTAAGTACAAGTATTTTGCTACAAGAGCGCTAAGACAGAAATTCTGTACAAGTTTTAATGTTTGAGGCACAAGCTGCAGGCACGTTGAGATTGCTCACTTCTATGATCGAGAAGTGATTACTATTTTTCGCAACACATTCAGAAAAATGCATGATTATATTTTTCTTTTCAATGCCCAAAATATTTAATTTCCAATCAGGGAGGAAAAATTTTTTAGCGAAAGATAAGACCTATAGTGGGAGGAAAACACGCATTTTCTCCGGATATGAAAGTATTTGACTCCTCCTCGTTTTGGGTGCAATGTGAGGGATCTTGACTCGTGCGATTACAACCCTCACCTGTGACCTATGTGACAAACATCGAACCTCGTCAAGGATTGCTCATTATGCCATTTAGCAACAAATGTTCATGTATGATGACTGTACACGAATTTTTTTTTAATTTTTCAAATCAGTTTTTTGTTCCTGTAAAATTAGATTTTCAGCGTATTTTCTGGAAAATATAATTTTTGCATTCAGTGCAGTGGCGGAACCTAGGGGTAGGACCTGTGGAAAAATGCCGATCCTAAGTCTTAGATGGGCTACACATTTATGTTGAAATTTTTGAAATTCATCAGCTAGTTTCGGAGGAAGAGTTTCTCAAAGTGTTACAAATCCATCATGTTGTCTTGACGATAATTCCCATAAATTAAAATATTTTGGTTTGAAATTTTTATGGCCGTTAGAAACTATTAGGTATTGATTTGGTATTGAATTTGAGCGAAATCGGTTCAGTGGTTTTCGAATGGCAGCAATTACAAAATTTGACACTTGGAAAATACGCACTTACCGCAGATGATGGGTGACAGAGATATTTCAACTTGGGAGGTTTTTAAAGAAAAGCGACGCCATATTGTACTCGACCAACCATGGTGATTCAGAGTGTCAATTTTTTGGAAAATGATAAAAAATTTTGAGAGTTGAGTTTTTTTTGTTTTGCTCTTCAACAAATTTTTGACAATTCTTATATGGATTCTGTAGTCGTACTTTCATTTTATCCCTTAAATTTTTGTCTGTTTTCCTTTTTGTTTTTGGCATTTGGGTGTGGGAAGGGACACATAATAGTCTACTTTATCGACAGGTGTTGCAAAAAAGACTTTTTGATGATAGCTATGAAATTTGTTAACCCTTTTACTTATCTCATAAATTTTTTCAAGGTTAGTATTCATGTTATTGGAAGTTCGAACAACTTATTAATTTTTATTTTATGAAAACCAAAAATTGTTTTGACATGTTTTTTTAGGTGGGAAATGATTTGGGGATTTAAAAAAAAAACTGTTTTGAGAAAAAATGATTTACAGTTTTCAATTAGGTGACCACGCACTTTTCTAATTCATAATTTATTGATAATTAACTTGGTTATTGTTTATGAATCGTCAATGCATTGAGATTTTTGTTAAATCAAGTCTGGTTGACAACACTGAATAGAATATTTACTATGAATTTTTTCTTCAGGCGTGTTTAAATCCCCATTTTAATGTCGGTAAATTGCGAACATTTTTCTGTTCAAATATCGCCATAGAACAAGAATATAATGCAGTAAACAAATATATTCGTAAAAAATGATTAAAAAAACATTACAAATCGCGTTAAATTCTAAAAAATTACTAAAAGATATTTTTTGAATACCACTTTTTACCTTTCTTGCTGATGAATTCCATCAGAAAACGCACGTCTTTCAGCTTGGTTTCACTAATGTTAGGTTCATCTTCTAGCATAAACTTTGCATCATTTCATCTACCTCTTAATATACCTACCAAAGGATCGATAAACTGGAAAAAACGTAGGACTCGCACGCGTTTCAGATGGAGAATAAGATATTCGATACTTTTGAATGGTAAATTGTGCATCTTTCTTTTGGGCACAGGATTACAAATTTTCTGTAAAGCTTTTCCCACATTCTACTTCTTGTGAAGTGTACCATTTTAAAATCACGATGACAAGGATGTTTCATGACGTGAATATATTCAAGCACTGCTTCAATTCGTTCACATTTACGTACTTGTCTGGCATACAGTCCAAAATTTCTATTGCAGACATTGTAAGAGTGGCCTCTCACTGGATAAATATGTTTTATAGTCACATCTAACTGCTGTGATAACCAGGATAAGAACAGAACAACAGTATAGTTTTTGTTCTGGCCACCGTAAGAATCTAAAAACAATACCAAATTTTTTGTTAATTCAGTCATGTCCTCAGATATGTTGTGGTATAACATAGAACAGAAAACGTTTGAATTTTTCCGCACTTCATTTTCTAGATAATAAAACATCGCACTGCTCTGGCTTGTGTGTTCGTGAATATTAAATACGTTTAACCATAAAACTGGCTTGTACAGTTCAAATGTAGGAGAGGTGTAAGTTTTGTCCAAAATCAAATTCTAAGATGATAGTACTCTCATCACCTTTATGCTTCTGCAATATTTCCTTCTTCATAGACTTATGTAAACCGAACTTCACCTGATACATTTTGTTCCTTGGATAATGCTTTACCTTTATTTTCATGATTTCACAAAAATCAGACATCTGTTCGAGGTTTTCTCATACTGTAATTTTTGAAAAACTTTCTGTAGGTGTCAATGTGCACAGGTTTCTCCTTTTTTTTTCTGGTAGAACCTACAAAACAATCTATACAATTCAGCACAATTCAGTGCTATATCATCAAAGCATATACGAGTTGATTTGTTGTATGAATAATGGGATTGAGATGATGGTATAATCTGCAAGTGTTCTTTCACCATTTCCCATGTACTAGGAGGTATCATTCGCGGACAATTCTTATGCTTTTCCCATTTATCATTGATAAGAACATCATCCTTTAATTTCTGTTGGAGTATTTCAATTCGTTTTTTAGAAATCTGTAGTAAAATATATGAAAATCAGAGAGCTTCAAACAATGATATACATAGGTATTGGTGCCAATGATAACAAAATAGCAGTTACTCACCTGATACAAGCCCATGAAAAATCGTTTGCAAACATTTTGATTCTCTGGAATATTCACTCGGTAGACCCAATTTAACTCTGTTAATTCGTATTTTGCCTGTGTGTGATGAACATTTATTTATGGAATAAGACCTTCTGTACCAATACGTAATATTTGGTTTTCCTGGTTTTTTGTCAAACAACTACTGAATACATTGCGAACAGTTCATTTTGAAAAACCACATTTACTTTCTCATACCAATGCTTTTTACAGCAGGAAGAAATTTCCTGAAAAATTTTATTTTTTTGTGACATTTTCACAATTTATTATTTTAAAAAATATTAATTTTTTTTTATATTTTTGATAAAATCTCAGTTATTGAACGAGAAATCAACATGCGGTAAAGTACGCCATCTAGAGGAAAAGTTTGGCAATAAAATTCTGGAAGAGTAATAAAAACGGAATTTCTCGAAAGATCTCCTTTTTCAAACCGGCTACTTGCTCTGTTCTGTTATATTTAAACTGAAAAAATTCGTCCATCAAAATATAATGAAACAATTAACGGTGAATATTCCACAAGTGAAATATTCACCGTTACCTCTATGCCTTACATATTGGTGCCTACCAAATATGCTGACGAAATTAAAGTCATCATATGTGTTAGCCCAATACTATAAATGTACAGTTAGATACATTCTGGTTAATAGACATTTTATACAATAAAACAAGTGACCTAGTAAAATTATTCTCAACCAGAAATCACTTCTTTCAACTCTCTCAATGAGCAAGGTAGTCAAACCTATAAGTTAGTAGTTTACCCTAGCCGAGGTAAATGCCAGTAGGAGGAAACCGATTATAATGTATAAGATTAAGATATTAAGTGTCGGTGTTTTATGAAATAGTTCGTGAAAGTGTAAAGTATTATGATTTTATGTATAATGAGCTTACGTCTAATTAATCAAAAGACCACTATTATCTTTGTAAACCATTACGATACATCGAGAGTCTAAGTGACCTACGTATTTAGAAGAATAAATTGTCACCAAGTGAATCTTCTAAATTTATTTCTTTAGGTCTCTAACTGGGCTAGAGGCATAACATAATCATTTTGGAATGTTTTCAGAAAGAATTAACTTGCTTTCTGCAATCAACGTAAAGTTTTTCAGGATAACTAATTTTGCCTTATAAAATAATTTCAGGTGCGAGAGGCAGCCCAAACTCTCTTACTGAATGAACTGAAACGCCTCGGCCCAAAAGGAAGAAAAACTCTAGTTGATTATTGGGCTCAATTTTTACCCGTTTCAGAAATATTGGAAGGCTCGGCGATTCACAAACATCATTCCATTTCGAGTCAGGTAAATTGCCTTTATCACTAATTTGGTAGTATTGTTTCTCTGTTTTGTAAAAATGGCATCGTAAATTCGTCGAAGGAGAGTCTATCGTCTGTTCCTTTTCTTCAATCTGTGGAATTTTGGAAATGGTAGACTTGTAAACAGCATAACTTCTAGGATCGATTTTTTGGGGTCGAAAAAAAAGAAAAAGACTTTTTTACAAAATGCTGAAAAATGTTTCCACTTTGAGTTAGGTAGCTCCTCAGTGTAGGGGAAAATATCATTATACTGATGTAATTTCCTCAAAAATCGACAAGAATGAACAAAATTTGGTATTGGGCCGTAAGAATTTATGTTGCTTATTTTTAACTATTTCAAAGTTTTACCCGCATTGGAGAATGATAGGGGGTTACTACTGTTTGAATAGTCATATGTTTTTAACTCTTCATTTTATCAAAAAATGAGTCTTAATCATAGAGATGTATAATTATATGTCCTAGACGACCAACTTTACATAGAACGTGTGTAGTAAGGGTGGGTTTAAAATGGTAGCGTATTTGCGTCTGATGTTATTGGCATTTTGTTACGAGAAATATTGGCAATTATGTGGATGCAAATTTGTTTTTGGGATTTATTCTCTAAACCATTCTTTATATGGAAAATGTTATGTATGTTGAAAATATTCCCCTTTTAATTTTCTGTCTATTCGATTTTATACCAAATAAATTCCAAAAACTTAATTCAAGTCCATATGGCTTCGTGTATCTTTTGTAAAAAAAAATGCCAATAGTATCAGGCGCAAATAGACAATGTAACGGGCTGGTGTGGAGTCGAGGGCACGAGAAGACAAAATGTTGCCGAACCTTATTATTGAATTTCCTCAGAAGGGTAAAGTATGCCTGTAAGAGATTTTTTTGTATAATTTTTCTTTTTGGATAAAATGGTTGGACTCATTTTTCGATACAACGTTGGGTTAAAATGATATTGTTATTTAAAAAAAAAGCAATCTTGACCATTCCCCTTCCCCTTTCTTAAAGCCTGATTAACACTTGGCTAGTTTTGTAGCTACTAGCGAACTATTTGAGTTACTATTCTGTTCACAGTGTAAGTCAGTTTGCTGTTTTTAGTCATTAAATTTAACTTTAGCTTGACAGATAGTCTTACAAGAATCTCATTGCAATCTCACATAACAATCCGCCAAGTTGAAGTTGACTTTAAAAGATTAAAACAACAAGTAACTTTAAATGTTAACAGAATAGTACCTCAAGTGGCTGACTAGTAGCATGAAAACTAGCTAATTGTGAATCAGACTTATCCGATTTTTGATTCATTACCTCCTGCTCACTTTAGGGGGCTATAATTAAAAATAAAACCATTTGCCATAATTTTTCCTAAGGAACTTTTTTTCGTTTTTTTCGACTTCAAAAATCGATCCTGTGAATTCCGCCGTTTAATTTTCAAACACTTTATTTCCATCGATGAATTTTCTCGTATGTGCTGCATATCCTTTTTGACTGCTATATTTAATTCTCTTAGGGTACAGCCGATTCAGATTTATCGCCTCCTGCTTCAGCACCTCAGCCAGAAATTCACGATGCTGATGATGAAGAAGAGGAAGATGGTAATGAAGGTAGAACGAATTCCTCATTTTTTGCAGACTTCATTGATATTTTACTTTTATGGACTGAGTAATCTTTAGTAACACGATTTCGTTTTATTTCTTTATAGAATTATGTCTGAGAAAACCATCGTCAGTCACCGAGTTGCGCAGAAAGCAAACAACCGCCGTCGTGCTATTGGGCGTTATTGGGGCCGAATTTGGCCAAGAGGTCGGCAGTTCTACGAGTCGAAATGATACCCACCGGTTGGAGGAGAGACGTAAAAGTTCGGTCGTCGAAGGATTTGGCATTGGCAACAATGACTTGGCTCGTCTTACCAGTGAGTTCGAATAACCAATTCGTTTTCATTGCATAAAATCTATATAGGTACTGTATTTTTACCATTTAACGTTGTTTCAGGTTTGGCTCTCACAAATTTATTGCTTTCACCAAATTCGAAACTACCAGCCCATACGTCACAACGTAGAGCAGCCATCGACTTGATCGGCAGAGGATATACAATTTGGGAACCGTATCTCGACGTGAGCAAAGTGTTACTGGGATTATTAGAATTGTGCTCGGATGCGGATAGATTGGTTCCTAGGTAAGACGATTGAATGATGAAAAAAAAAATGAAAAAAATAGGCATAATTTGTTTTTGAATGACTCTAATTTGATTTGATTTCAGTATGACGTACGGTCTGCCCCTAACACCAGCAGCCGATTCTTGCCGTACTGCACGACATGCTCTGACGTCAATAGCTACCGTTCGTCCAGCAGCGTTTATCACTACTATGGCGAAGGAGGTAATAAAATTTTCATTTAATTTCACCGCGTATGTGTTAGATTATTTTTATTTCGCGAAGGTGTTGAACGTAAATTTTCACCACCCGGATTTGTGACTCATCACTCAGTTATGGTCCTGACTGAGACTGTGTGGCCACCGGACTTGCACTAAACTTGAAAAATTATTACTTGGTTCAGAGCGTTTAAATTTAACTGAAATACCTCCTTGTTTTAGTTGTTTACAGCGGCAAATTAAAATAGAAGTATCCGATGAAGCACCTGAAAAATTGTTTTGGTAGGTAGTATGAGACGTAAAAATACGCTTTTTATAAGGATTATGCAACTTCTTATATATGTGTGTGTAAAAACGGTAGTAACGACGAGTTATGGACGTCGATATGCAATTTATTATACTTCTATGTTCAAAAAGTTGCCTAACTTTTTTTTTACGAGGGATACTTCTAAAGAAATAGCTTTATAAATCGACAATCCTCTAAAGTGTTTATATAAAGTCAAAATGTTGAAATTTTTTGAAAAATTGTTCCAAAAATTGCAACGTATATGTCTCCCTTAATATGGAGCGTAGGTCTTGTGTTGGTATGATCTTTTTTCTTCGTCTTATTAGATACTACCTACCAACAAATATTGTTGGCGTTTCATCGGACACCTTATAGGTATATATTTTCAGCATGTGAAATAAATTTTACCCCTTTTCCCAACAATTTTTATGAATGAATGATAACCTTGTCATGGAGAAATAACTAATAGACTCTTGAGACTAAAGAATGCCTTTTAAACTACCTTTGAAAATAGTTCTGTTTTGGTTTACACAAAATTATTCTACATGTAATTCTACATGTAATTCTACTATCCATTAGGCCTAACTGGTCTAAAGATTTCTCTTCAAAAATTCAAAATATGTATAAAGTTTTGTTGTTTTTGCATAAAAGCAATTCCTAAGAGCTTTTATACATTTTTTTGCTCCATAAACAAACTTTTTTTTCATATTTGGTGATTGGATCTGAAATTATTTTGGGCACCACTTAAAGCAAACGGCGGAAATTTTTGTTTAAACGTACTTAAATGTTCGTGTGTGTCGTCGGCGCGGAGAAAATGTGTTAAAATTTGATCTTCTCGCAATCATTTTAAATTAGCAATAAACCTAACTGAGTAATTTTTTTAAATCAATTATTTCAAATATCAGAAAATACGTTAATTTTGTTTGATATCTACATTTTTTTTTCTCGCACGATTTAGGTTGCTCGTTATAATTCAATTCAACAAAATCAACAATCGATGAACGCTAATCTATCAAATAACGTACTGTACAGAGCGAAACCTGAAATATTGCGTGTAGTGGAAATGCTCATAACGAAAATGAACGCCGAAGTTATTGATTTACTCGTCGAGGTATTATTTTGTTGTGCATTTATTCCTTCACATTGATAGTGTTGAAGAGTAGAATTCTGGGTAACAGATTCCATATACCATTTAAATACGTATTTTTTAGGTTATGGATATTATTTTGCACTGCGTTGATCCGGGACACTTGAAGGCTCGAGGCCTGAACGAAGTGTTCCCTGCGATTTGTATTTTCAATCAAGTCAGTCACTGCCCAACCACCCGACGAATCGCAGTGGGCGCCAAAAATGGAAGTATCGCCCTGTACGAGCTACGATCCTCAAAATGTCAATGTCAAGTTAGTAACGAACAATAATGCACGAATATTTTCTTATTAAATGAGTCGAAACTAACGATGAAATGGCCACTGATCAACAGATTATAGCAGCTCACAATGCGCCAGTCACAGCTAATGCTTTCTCTCCCGACGGAAAATCGTTAGTTACCTACAGTTGCGGAGAGAATAAACTCTGTTTTTGGCAGGTATGTGGCAAAATTAATTTTATTTTATTTTTGTTATACATTTGAAGGTGTTCATCACTAATTATGAGATGTTGTATCGCCAATTTTAGACTTCAACCGGAATGTTTGGATTGGGAAACAGTCAAACAAAATGTATTAAATCGTATAGTACGTCGCCCATTGCGGAATCGGCTAAAAAGAATTCGTGGAATCTTGCCAAATTGGTGTGGATAAATTCGCGTACCGTCACGCTGATGCTCGCCGATAGCTCCGAAACAAGATTCAATATTTAATGTAAATTGATGCCGTGGAAAGGATACTTTTAATACATAAATTGATGCCAGGGAAAGCATACTTTTAAAAGTTTGTATTTGACGAATCATTGATATTTTTCTTAGGGAAAGTTTTAAACAATCTTCTCAAATTTACTAAAGGAATTTTTTTCTTTTTTCAGTTTACATCCTTCGAGAATTGGGAGTACCTAAACAAATGTTCTTGTTGTCGTTTATCGGAGAAAATGACCAAAGGCTCAACTATAAAAAGTAATGGACATGTGCACTGAAGAAGAAGTTTAATTGTGTACTAAAATTACGTACCTTCGTAGCTTTTGACCATACGGGTAACAAATACATATTTATCTGCATAATATATATTTTGTTATACATTTTTTTTGATTTCTTTGCTAAAATTTGTTATAATTTATTTTTTTAAATTTTCTTCACTATAGTCACTTGTTGTTTTTTCCAAGTTATTTTCTTGTAGCTCTTTGTTTTCTTTTGGAAACTTCGCTATGAGCGGTGTTACATAGAGTCGCTACGTACATTATATTTGTTTAGTTTTATTACTGGTTAGAATTGTTAGAAACAATCGTGTGTTAGTTTTGTCATTCTGTCATGTATGGATTCCATTTTATTTGTTTTTCATATCTTAGTTGTTTTTGATGTGTAAATATCTTAAGTGCTTGGTGTCTACTGTAGGGGTAAAATGAGAATTACGGTTGTCAGATTCGCGTAACTGTAACTCTTACAATCATAACTCTCATTTGTGTGTTACATGACATGTAGTGTGTGGTTGTGTGTGTGTGTGCAACACATTGCGTATGCACACAACCACACTATTTTATGTTTACACATCATTCCTTCATAAATATGCCTCAGCGGAACTCACGCCTTTTTTATTTATACTCTACTTATTTAAGGTAATTTAGAATATCGCTTCGAATTTTAATTTTGTCGTGCAAATTATAATCGTTGAACTGTATGCTACTTGTTGATTATCATCTCAGCTTTGTTTTTTATTATTATTTGTCACAGTTACCGAAATAAAATGTTAATATTTATACAGTTGGCTCGTATTATTGTTTAACTTTGTAAATACTCTATGTGATGACACTCTTTTTATCTGTGTGATAACACTCTTCTTACATTTTGAAATAAGTTTAGTTATAGAGACATAGAAAACGAAGGGGATCAGTGCCAGATGCTAAAAAAATCACGAGCATATAGCTGCAAAGCTCTAACTGGGAAGAGAAAAAATCACCACCTAACCGTTGAACGTTGGTACATGAGCTGCGAAAGTTTTTACTCATTCTTTAGATTAGCGAAGATGGAAAAATTAATTTCAGTTTTTTAAAACTATAGTGTCTCACAATCAATATAGTCATACTTATTCAACTCAAATAAAATGTCACGGGTAAATTTTTGTGGCGAAGAGGTTGGAGGAAAAGAGAATGGAGATTAGAGTAATAAAATAAATTTTATTTAGAAAAAAAAAAAAGACTGCATTAATCTGAACGAGTAGCTCTTATTGGCGGATGCCCGAATTTATGACAGTAATTTTTTCATCTTTAAATTCTCATTTTCTTCAATTACAGCCTTCTAATTTTTTAATTTTCAAATATGAATAGCGTAGAACATTCTCCGGATGGTCAGGAACATTTTATGGCTACTTTCATTAAAATCTATAAAGTAAGATACTTGTTCCGAGCGATCGAAATTCCGTTAGTTCCGGAGATTGATATACCAAACATATTATCTCCTCGGTACGCAGTCAGTAAAAACGAAAATGAAACATACATATCTATAGGCACAAAATAAACGTAATTTTAACATTTGCGATTGAAACCAAATTTTATTAAAATGAAGATTACCAAGTAAAATATTAATTCATAAAAAATGTTGAAATTAACAAATAAAAATAGAAAAAAAAAAGAATAAAATGAAAAAAGCAATCTAATAACAAACAATCGAATTAATTCTGCAGTAAAATATTTTTTTGATTTTTCAGTTTTTTCCTCTAATAACTAGGGTCAACACGTAACAAATTAAACTTAATCTGGTATAAAATAATTCCAATAACAAAGTTAAATTCAATTTTTCACGATTGCACAAATGCGATGCGTTCACAGCTGAAGTAGAAAACTCTAATAATTTTGTGCTAAAATGAACAGTAAAGACAAAAATTCACCCTGGCTTCACTAACTGCGACACTCTTCGTCAGAGGTCAGTCACATAAAAAGGCTATAAAATTGTATACAACCTAACAATATTCCAGAAATATGATAAAATATCGCAAATATTACAGGAACCAAAGAACAAATAAAATACAATTTTCAACTCGCTGTTGACCAAATTTTAACTTTGCGGTCATGACCGCCGGTAACTACAACAGAGCCATCCATATTGCACGTTAGTGCGGTAACTGCATCTAAAAACAAATTTTTCAAAATTTTATATGACTAAATTTACAAAAATTCTCATTCTTAACATCAATAGGTTAGTCAAATTAGATCAAAAAAATTCTTTCACTCAATACAATCAAGGAAAAGATTTTTCTTTGGAATCAGGTAGTTTTAAGTACCCTTTTAAATATATTGAAAATCCCCCAAAATCGGCCCGCGGCTTCACCTCTAAAAATTCAATTTTTTTGTACCCGAACAGGTTTGTTTAGTGATTTACTTCTTTCCTAATAACATTCCCAAAAAATTGTTTGAACAAATAATATAGCATGTAAAATTGTCAACGACAAAGGTGTCTTAACATTTTTTCACAAATGCCATAGAAAGCTCAGAAAATGAAACAAAAGTTTGCACATACTACTAACAAAGGTTACTGTACTGGATGCGGTACAGTCTCCCCTTTACATACTACACAAATATACCCGGTCAACATAATAGATGTTCCACATATATAATACATATAATAAATTTTTATTATATATATATATATATATGTATGTGTATGTTTATTTGCAATGCCTCAACTTTGGAGCCACTCGATGAAAAAAAGCATGAACTGACTAGAGCATATTTGTTTTATTCTAAGTAAGGTTTTAAGATAACTTCGGAGTCCGCAGCTCCCCTGGGGTTCAAGTTATAGATAAAAATTTTTAATTTTACCTACTCAGAAATAAATTTTTTCTACTGACATTCTGACTAAAAAAAATTAATGGAACTATTAATTTTCAACATAACCCCCAAAGGAGCTACTTACTTTCCAGTTATCTTAAAACTTTCCTTGAAATAAAACAAATATGCTTAGAAAGTTTATGCTCATTTTATTTAGTGATTCTGAAATTAAGGCGTTGCAAGTAAACATATACAAATACATATACACACAAACAAAAATTTGTTTTTATTTATATGTATTACATTATTACGTGGTGGGTTTATTAGCTTGACCAGGTATACCGGTAAAGGATGTATAGGGGAGACGGCCTCATCCAGCACAATACCCTCTATTAATGATATCTGAAAACTTTCGTATCAATTTTTGAGCTTTCTACGGAACTTACAAAAAAATGTTAAGACACTTTTGTTGTTGACAATTTTACATACTACATTATTTGTTCGAACAATTTTTTGTATCGTTATTTGGAAAAAAATAAATCACTAACAACCGAATGGGAGCACAAAAAATGAATTTTTAGTGGTGAAGCCATGTCAAATTTTGGAAAATTTTCAATACGTTCAAAAAGGAACTTACAAATACCGGATTCCAAAGCAAAATCTTTTCTCTAATTTTAATCTAATTTGACTGGACTACAAGTTCAATGTAAAAAAAAAAAAAATCCGAGAAACTTACTTTTGTGCGCATGAAATTGTTGCACTAAAGAATTATGAAGGAGATCCCAAACATATATTGTGCCGCCACAGCTAGCCAAAATCACTTTACGATCATCCCAAATGAGGCCACTGCAATCGGATGAACCGAATTAATCTAAAAGAAATTTAATTTTCTATGGAGTTGATCTCCGAATACTCACTTCAGCGGCTCATCCATAGATTTGACATAAACCTCAGTGCCACCCGTATTTATATCGAAAACTTTAAATGATTTATCTTTGCTACACGTGATTAATCGCTCCGTTCCGGGACTAAATTTCAAACCCGTAACCGCTTCTGCATGACCTATTAATCAGAAAGCATACACATACACATGATTCAACACAACAAAAGAGTTATAGGTTGATAATAATAAGAGAAAACTACCATCTAATCTATGAACCAATTTGTAAGTATGCAACGACCAAACGAACACGTCACCATTTTCGGAACCCGAAGCTAAAAATTTTTCGTTTCTGCAACATTTCGAAAATTAAAGGTGATACAACATTACGCTCAACATGTTGGGCACATTTGTGACGAAAAATATAAATTACCTGGAAATAGTTAAGCAAATGACTTTCGCATTATGTAGAATATTTGCTTGAAACGCAGACGCTATTCTTAAAGGCTTCCAAGGTAAAGCAGCCGACCAAACATAAATCGAACAATCATGAGAGCCAGAAATTAATCTACTCGTGCTTGAGCACCATCCCAAACAGCTAACAAGGTCTTCGTGAGCTTCAATGGTATCGATGACACAACAGCACTCAATATTAAATATTTCACTGAAACGTTAAATAATAATTTATAGGGAGTCATTATATTTCTTTAGAAATGATAATAGGGACTACAGTCATAAAGTAACATGCTCAACATGTCTGGCAAGTAAATTAAATTTACTGAATTCATCGGTGGCTTGGCGAAGGTAGCAAGAGAGGAGACCAATCAGAATATTAAGTAAGCATCTTTTTTAAATGAAATAATAAAAAAATAATAATATTTTCGATCTTTATATTATTACTATTATTATTATTATTATTTGTGAGTAAACCTTGATGCCCACAGACATAAAATATGGATTTGCGTGTTCCTTGTCAACCGTTTTGGTAACGCAGCCAACCTTTAAAATATCTGAAACTGGCAATTAACGATAGGCATCGCTGGGGTATATCTTAGGCTGAACACAAACATTGTCCGCAAGTATCATGAAGATTGTCGTATCTTTGTTGCTTAGCCTAGTGTTTTGCCACCGTAAGTACATTTACACAGATGTATTTATGCTAGGGTATGTTTGTGGCATCTAGGCTAAACAGAGAACAAATTTGTAGTTTGTTTGTTAGCCAATGTACTACGAGTGTGCGTTTTTGTTTTAACATCCGTAGACTAAAGTGTGTGGACTTGGTGATGGACCAAGTCCACAGTCTGTTGATAGGGGCCAAACCCCAGGGAAAAAAGGAACATGGTCCCCACATTATTATTGTTATTATTATTATTATTATTATTATTATTATTATTATTATTTGTGGCGATGGGTGGTCGTTGACGAACGAGTATGTACTACACACTCGTCAACCACTTAGTGGGCCAATTATAACCACAAACTACCTTTTTGTGCTCACGGCTATATATTTCGTTTATATAGCTAAACTTGTTTACTGGGCTTGGCCCACACACTAACACATTGTGAACACGCAACTGCTTTCTTCGTATTTGAGTGGTGCTGTGTATTCACCAATACGCACACCCACATTATTGTTATTATTATTATTATTATTATTATTATTATTATTATTATTATTATTATTATTATTACTTATTATTATTACTGAAGTACTTAATATAAAGGCTGAAGTGCATCAGGGGTTACCAATTTGGTAAAACTATTGAGAGGGAGGGGACAAATACCAAATGTAAAAATGACCCAGTTCACATTCACCTTAGAAATTGAATAATTGGTTATTATTTTATACAAAAAACTCAATAAAATAAGAAAAATATCCGTGTATAAAAAGTTGCATATCCCCAAATTCAAGGCATTATTGTTTCAAATATTGAAAAATCACAATTTTCAACCTACGATAGCAGACAAATTTTGATCATCAGAATAGAATTTTTGATAGGGGAAAATTGTAGTACTGACTGAGACAAAAAAAAAAATTATACCACCATATTTTGCCTCTTTTCAAAACTGAGAGAGCAGAAAAATATCAAAACAAAAAAAGGCATAAGTTCTAGTAGGCTATACAGGCTATACTCATGAAGGATTGATGTGTAAACACAAAAACACACCTACACATCATGTAACAAACACAAACACAAGTTACAATTGAAAGAGTTTCAGTTACGGGAATCAGATGATTGCAATTCTCGTTTAGCCCCTAACATAGACCCAGCGTTAAGATATTTACTCATCAAAACTTAAATTTTTGAAGTGAAACTTCCTTACGTACGGTAGTAAACTAAAAAACGGTCATGAAACTCAACACATGATTACGAGAGCTTGGCCCATTCAACTCCAATTGATTTATTGAACGAAAATTAATAGAAGTTTCAGTTTAACTAAGTGTACCGTCATACCTCATTTTTTTGTTTAAAGGCCAAAATGCCTGAATTTTCAATCTATTCCAACTTTGTCAGTTTCGAGAAGCAAAACTTGGTGTTAAAATTTTTTTTCCCCTTAGCCATCAGTAATACCATTTTCCAGTCAGAAACTGTAATTTTTCAACATTTGAAACAAAATAGCGTCTTCAACTTGGGAATATGCAACTATACATGAATTTCTTTCTTGGTTTATCGAGTTCCACGTTCCATCCACATAAATTTATCCACTTACCAAATGAAATCCATATACCTACCCTGTATGCAGGGTAGAATCCATAAAATTACCGTAGAAGGGGGAGGGAAATTATTGAGTCGTCTAGGTGCCCTTTAAAAAAACTCCCAAATCGATCCCTACGAAGTGCATCTCATTTGTACTGAGGCGCTCAAAATCCAGCTAACTGAATTAACTTAGCTCAAAAAACGCATGAATTTTTCAACAACTTTCGTTTAGAAGCTAGGCGCATTTAAAAACGATTTAATTTTCTACTGTGAGATAACACTTTTAAACAGGGACGTTTCGACCAGTTTTACAATTGAGAATCATTAGGTTAATTATATTTCTAATAAACGTTTTCGTTGAATTAATGTGTATTGGAGAAGATATTTACTAACATTTTGTGGTTCGAACAACCAATTATCGCTGTCTTGTTGTCCTCCAGCAAAATAAATGATGTTAGACCAATGCGAGAGACGGGCACATTAAGTTCTTGTTTAAAACCATTCATACTGGACTTTTTGAAAAGACCGTCACGAGCGATAGAGTAAAGCGACAGCGAGTCGTTGGAAAATGCAACGCCAGTAATTTCATCTCTGTGGGTTTTATAACTATGAAGCGGCGGTAAACAAACCTCATTCCAATTCCAGTACACAGGCATATCGGTGATAATTGCATCGCCTTAAACATAATATAATAAATACATAATTTTAAATGCATTTTCAATCGAAAGAAGCGATAGTTGATATTTGTTACCATCATCACTCGAAGTAGACATTTTTGATAATTGTTTTTGCAACGCTATCACAGAACGTATTCGAGCCGGATGCGGTTTCTTGAAAACCTGTTTCGGTATCTGACCGAATTCCATGATTTGAACTTCCAGGGCGTTTCTCCGAGTCCAGTCTGTAACGGAGTCGAGATCAACACCTCCCTCGTAACAAATATAGTAAAACTCTATTAAAAAAAAAAAAATTAACGTGAAATGTGATAAAAATCAAAAATGAAGCTAACTGCAGATACTACTATAATATTACCATTATCAGCTTTGGCCGCTTCTTTTCCATTTTGCTTGTAGCCAAATATTAAATCTATCCAAAGGTGTAAACGTGATGACACGTAATCACATTCCAAAGCTAATCGCAATTTGTTTACGAAATCATCAGGGCCTAAAAAATAATAAAATGGAATAAAGCCACGAACGGTAGCAACGATCATTTGACTCACTGAATTGATACGCACTCTCTGCCCACGGAGGTAACTTCACATCACCGACACGGGTTCCATCGTGTTTTGATCCGAAATTAATGCCAAACATATTTGTCAAGAATTCACCTCTTGTTGTCGTATCGTAAAATTCAGGAACTAATTCTTTAAAATCCGCCATATTGTTTAAAACATTTTTATAAACATCAGCAATGCTAAAATATGAAACGTCATTATAAAAATAAAATAATATTTCAAAAAGAATTTTTACAAGCTTCTCGCGCATTTTTTTAATATTTTAGGAAGAATTTCGGATAAAAATGAATTCCATAGTCAGTTTTGATAAATTTTCAAGCACCCACAGTCATCTTAAAAATCTAGTATCGTTTATGCAGCAAAATTTTTCTTGTAATATGGTCAACTCGGCAGGGAAAATCTCAAATATTACTGGAAATGATTTTCGAAAATTTAAGCCAAAGACGTAAGAACATTTAATTATTACTAAATGACGGATTGAGGTATCCACAAACAACTATTCTTCTACCAGGGAAGAGCATTAAAAATAAGAGTACGCGATAAAAATTACCTATTGAACATTCTATCAGGATGATCAAATCGACCATTTTGTAAACACAGCATGTAGTGAGGATACTTTCTGACTAAGTAAAACAATACGAAACCGGGATTCGAGTAATGAGATCCATACAAAAATTTTGGGGGTGCCATTTCACAATACCGTTCCTGGGAACAAACAGAAAACAGGATTCACCAATTTCTTAGGACTCTGAATTATTTTTAGAATTTATTCAACGTTCACCACATTTACCTTTCGAAATACATTCAATAAATAGACCATTCTACATAAAATTCTAACGAGAAAAGTGATTCATTATATTTTCAAGAGACTTAACCAGTAAACAGTACAAAGATTTTCAGTTGGTTTTACAATCATTGTACTGTTTTATACTTAATACTTGGTTTGATTTTCCGTTTTGAATTACGTATTTTTCCCAGTGAAATTAGGAATTGAATTTTATTACACATTTATCAACTAAGCTACGATGAATTAAGTAAGAAAACTTGAAAATAATCAATTAAAAATTCAACATGGATATAAAAAAGAAACCCCGAACAATAAAATGAAGACCTCAGTGGTTAGAAACGATTATCAACTACGAATTTGTTTAAAAAATCGTATACTCACCAAAATATTACCAGATTTATGTGCTCAGTTATTGAACTACAAGCATCGTTTTTAATTTCGTACACATTTTTATTTTCATTACAGGAATAAAAACGAAAATGTGAAAGTAGCATGGGCCTGGTACGAATCTCGCTGAAAATTAAGATGCGAAGGAGAGAAGAAAGAGCGAAGAGAGAATTGTATCTGTTTGAGTTGTAGACTTAAAGTGAGTAGACCATAACATTTTTTTCTCTCCATTGCTGTTTCGGCTTCTGCCACCACCCAGAAGAAGATTTGAAAATGTACTTATTAATCTTGATGTCACAGAATGACTTTGGGGTGGGAGTGGGTATTTTTTTTGTTTCATAACTCAGGGGCCATTTCTCATTTCAAACAAAATTGCGAATGTGGGGAGCAATTGTACTTTAAGGGATTAGAGGAATCCACATACGTAGGGAGATGAGTGTTGAAATAACAAATGTAAAAGAATGTGGTATGACAACCTGGGTGGCAACATGTCATACAAAATAAACTCAGTTGGCCACCAATTCTTTATAAGTCACAACCTTCAAACAACTCACAGCTTCTACAATGTCCCCTGGTTCCATGACACCAGGTCTAAAAAAAACAAGATGAAGGACAACACCAGGTAAAAACCAAAAGTCTGGTATACTCGGATACCTAGTCCAGGGTTCGTTTCAAACTTGGAATTTTAAAAACACAATCCATCACAACACCTGGGCTGAATTTTGGAACCCCACTAAAAAAAACACATTAAATAGTGGAAAACATGGCCACCCTGGTCTGTTTGCCCATATTTAAAGAAATTCAGTCCATCACAATATTAAAAACACAAGTTTACAAATACCTAGACCTTCATTCTCATGAATAGGACAAATCAAATGGAAACTGACTAGCGGACAGAAATTGCAACCTGTAACGTGGTAATTAGTAATAAGAAATTAGCTTTTATTAGATAACACAATTTTTGTTTTTATTTTGGCAATAAAATATCTCATTTTGGATTAATAGGAATATAATTCAGAATAAATATTCATAATGACCTATTCTAACATAATAATAATTTCGGCGTAGATTGGCCAGATTGTACTTACAGTATAGCTTTTTTGGATATTATTTTGGCTATAAAATGTTTAACTTCGAATCAATAACTAAGAAATTTGCAAAAAATCTTAACAATAACTTATTTCAACATGCTAGCAATTCTGGTGTAGATCAATTTGAAGGTATTTTCAAAAAGTTTATTTTTGTTCAGATTTTAAAAGAGATAATTGTTTTTGATAGTATAATTTTATGTCAACAGTAACAAAATTTAATACAATCATCACAAATACGACATATTAATAACACTTTAGTGACTAATTTTATAATTTTCGAAAACCTACTTTTTCTAACGGGATTGCTGCTGCGTTGGTTTTTTTATTATTTTAGAAAATGATAGAATCATATTCCTTTCTCACATAAGGTGAAAAATCCGCAGCTAATAAAATGTGTACCACATTAAATGTTTCAGTCAAACAGGCAATAAAGCGTGTTTTTTTCATCGATACCAAGAAAAATTAAAACGGATGCAACTTGCTTACCTTCAAACGCTGGAGTCGGTCAGGATTGAGGGCTCCGACTGGTTTTGATAAATCTCGAAAAGTTGCTTGATTCGATAAATCTAATTCGGAAGACGTATAGTCCGAAATGACCCACGGAAAAATAGGATATTGGGTCAAGTCACTGAAAGTCCGATCAGCCATGCTAAAAGTAAACATAAAATATTTATTTGTAAATTTAAAACTACTAGGACACCGATTCATTTAAATAAGTCAATTAGGCACCAGTTAACATAAAGTAAATAGTCAAAATTTGAAATAGTTCCATTCTGCCATTGTAATGTCATAATTTCTTGTTTGGATCCGGATAAATTTAAAGAGGGCTGCTTTAAAATAGTGTCATACAAACTGTCCCGAGTAGCACGAGTTTTCACCGAAAGATACATATGAGACGTCAAATCATCTTCTTTTCCATAAATTTCTAATCCCTGAAACGAACAGATAAATGAACAAAGTTTGATTGAATAAATAGATATGCGGGAATAATTCAGAGATAATAAATTTTAGACACAAATAAAGAAAATTATTATAACTGCTCCGCAAATTTTCTTACCACATGCTGCAGTAAAAATCGTCTTTTAAAAATTGATTTGATATCGCTCAAACGTATTTTAACATATTCTAACTAAAAAAAAAAAAAATCAAAGAAACAAACTCGTGATTTTAAAAATGTATCAAACTTATGAAAGTTCTAAAGTATTTTAAAATAAAATTATTTACAAACCGGTTCGATATTGTTGAAGGGTTGAAAATATAAACTCAAAGATGAAAGAATAATTTTTCCAGGATTAACGACTAGAGGACTAATTTTATTACCATTTTCGCTTAGTATTACTTTCTCATCAAGATCTTTCAGCCATGCGTAATCAAATTTTAGCCGATCTTGTCTGCTATGAACAATGGTCGCGATCTATCATACACCATAAAGAATATTTTAAAAAATTGGATCTAACTAAGAGAAAAAAAATCTAATTTACAAACCATCTGATTATGTTCAGCCGGAGGAAGACTAGCAGCTCTTAAAAGCTGACCAATTACATGCAAGACATCTTCAACTCGAGCGTAATTAAATGAAACATAATATTTTATTCGAACCTGCAAGTAAAATAATTCGTATTTTCAGACGAGTAAAAGCTGTAACTGTACACGATAATAAAACATAACGATAATAATGGTAGTCGTAAACGAGCATAATACAAACATGCTTGAAAGAATAAGGCGTTAAGACATTTCCGGCTTGCATTTCAATGAAGACATTGCATTCGATGAGTAAAATTTCAAAACGTTTATTAAATAACCTGAAAATATCAAAATACATATTTGACTCAACAAAAATTTTTAAAAATCACACAAAATAAAAGGAACGATAAATTTAAACAGAAGTATTTATAGAACATAAACTTAAATGAACAGTAAAGAATTAGCAAAAGAGTTAACATTTAAGACTGAAGATACACAAGTAAACGCATTTCCCCTACTCTTACTTGAGTTCCATTCTGTCGACTGAAAAACATTCTTTCAGTGGAATCTTAATAATTGGTTTAGAAATGGCTCGCGGGACAAAAACCAGCGATTTAGAACAAATTTTTAGTCTGCCAACACACTCATCGCTAATATCTTTCTGAAGGAAAGCATTTTCCTGTGACGTAAAAAAAACACTGAAATCTTCAAAATAGTATTCTCCTGGTTCAAGCAGAAGTAGCGAGAATCTAAACAAGAGAGAGAGTAATTTAATAGTAAGAGTATAATAATAATGCAGGAGTCGTTCATAAAATTGATCTACTAATATATTTTACCTTTCTCGAGACATTTTTGCCCAGGATAATGACAAGGCTGGCACTACAAGAGTACATTAAATGAGCAGAAAAAACTGAATTTTAATTAGTATACTCAAATATAATATTATTCTGGGCACAGATAAATCAATAATATACTTCGTATGGGCAATAAATCGTCGAAAACTTTGGAGTTTCAACTTCAAGTTCTCAACATAAAGTCATAAATAAGTAATATACCCGGCCGCTAACAACCACTTCACATACGTCAACACCAACACCACAATAATCTACAATCGGGAACGCGAATTATAGATAAATAAGTAATATACTTCGTAAAGTTCGTATAATATATAGATGATGAGTAACTAGTAACTTTTTCCCGTTACCTTTTCATCAGCTGATAGGGTTTGGATAGAGATACCAACCATCACAAACTTCGAGGATATATATATGATGGAGACGACACATGGACAGTTTCAGTGTCCTACCTAAAGAAAGCGCTTCTACAAACATGTGCACTTCTAACTAAATATCTGATTGGAGGAAAATCTTGCAACGTGCATTTGTTCATAAAGACAGACGTATAAAGTACCTCACTTTTACACCGATTTTTGATTCTGATTAGTTGGGGTATTCAGTCTGGGGTACTTTGTACGCCAGCACGCAGCATCTATAGTCTGGACACTCAACCCCATGTTAAAACTGTTCCAATGTCATCTCGATCATACATATATCCACGAATATCATAAGAAGGATTCCAGCACTAGTATCGTTTTAATTATTTAAAAAATTTTGGTTCTTGTGGGGATTTGATCACGGGTCTCCCAAATATTTATGTCCTACAGTCATGTGCCGGTAATTCTGTAAATTGTCAACCATATACCTACTAGATAGACAGGCCATGTCAATGGAAAATGGAAACACACATAAATGATCTCACAGTAAGATAAATCCATATTAAATCCAATAAAGATATTTTGAAGAAAAAAAATCAAAAAAAGTTTATTATTTCTTCCAAAATTAATTTTTTAATAGAAAAAAAAATGAAATAATTACAATTTTTCAAAAAAAAAACCAAAAAAAAAAACCAACCTAGCTAATAATTTTAAAAACCTGGAAATAACCACAGGAGGGTGTTCAAAAATTCACTCCGAATGACAACAACATTGAAAATCAAAAAACTACCCGTTTGTAAATTCAACCCTAACTCTGCCCATAAAAACGGTTGTTGTGGTTGTCACACTTACCACATTCAAAAATTCACCTCGGTTGACGGTTGGTGTGGACAACCATCATTCTGGTCCGGAGATGGTTCACATTGTCACCCAGGTTGATGAAATTGGTTGTCGATTTTATATTTTGGAAAAATTGATTTCTTATCACATGGGATATTTTGTTTATTTACACATGTTACCCACAAATTCATATTTTACCCATTAAATATATTGAAAATTTTATTTTAAAAATTATTAGAAAATTTTTAAATGTTTAGTTATTAGTGCCAGTGAATTTTATTATAAGTTATCAAGAGATGGATGAGCATTTAAGAATTATAGTGACTGCCATTGCGCGAAGTACTGTGAAATTTTATGAAGACTTCCTTCTTTCATCATCTGAAGCAGGTAAATGCATTATGATTAGTAGGTAATAATATGTGTTTTATTTATGAATTAATAAGATTTTGTGTATTTATATAGATGATGAAGATTCCTCAAATGAGGAGCATCCCAGAAGACAAAGAAAGAGAAAATGAACTACTGCCCAGATATCACAAATACGATCATTTGTTGAGTATATTGTACAAGATTTACTGACACTGAATTTCAATCTCATTTTCGAATATCTGTAAATGCGTTAGAATGGCTTTTAAATAAACTTTCATTGAAATTGGCCAGAAAACAGACAGTTCATTGCCTAAGTACATATCCATGGAAGCAGTTACTGGCAGTACTGTGGTTGTTTGCAACTGCAGATAGTTTTAGGTAAAAATCTTTGGAAATCTAATATTTTTAAATTTTTAATTGATAATACTAACTGAAGTTACTGGTTTTTTCATGACAGATTTGTTGCATGTTGATTTCATTTATCAAAAGGAACATTACATGCCTGTCTTTTGCGTGTCTTACATGCTCTCAACTGTTTGGCTCCATAAATGATTTTGTGGCCAAATTTGGAGAGGAGGAAGATAATATCCCAAAAATTCAAACGTATGGGTGGTTTCAAAGGTGTAATTGGAGCTATTGATGGTACCTACACATTAATCAGAGATGTTTCTATGGGATTACATTGCATGCAATTTGTGATGATAGTCGCCAGTTCATTGATTGTTTTGTTGGATATCTGAGTTTGGTGTCATACTAGAACATTTAGATAATCAGTAATTTATAAGGCCATTGTTGATAATCCTTCAGCTTATTTTTCGACACATGAATATATTATAGGCGATAAAGTTTACGAGCCAAAACTTTTTTGTGTACCATCATATCGAGAGGGATGTAATTTTACTCAATGGCAGTGAAACTTCAATCATCAACATGCTAAGACACGACAAATTATCAAATGTACATTTGCTTTATTTTTTGTTTCTATTATAGCTGCGTGTGTTCTACATAATATTTATTTAACCAATTCTTCTGATACGTTACATCCTCAGTTTGAGGCTGAAGGTTCAGTGTATTTGCATCAACGTATGATTGTAGCACCCAAACAAGAACAGATATTAACTCAAGGTAGGGCAACAAATGAAAAGGGTAGAGCATTTCAAGATTAGTTAGCTTTTGAAATGGGATTACTGAATCACAATAGACAGTTGGACAATCTTTGACAATGTGACTGATGTGATATTTCCTTGTTTTAAATATACATATTTTATTTTTTGTAATAATATCGGCGTCGATAATCTTGTTTTATAATGAAGATGCCGTGCATGATGTCTTTATTTATTGGTGTATTTACATGATTATTGTATAATCAAAATGTGTAATAAATGTCATTTTTCTTTTAAAATTGTTATTGAAAAAAGTTGTATCAATATTATGGGTATATAGCTTATCAAACATCAGTTTGAATCCTAAAATATTTATTAATTTTCATCATTCTATTGTCACTATGTGCTGACATCAAATTAAACAAATATTGCAGTACAAAAACTTAAGGTGTGAATTAGCTTATATATTTCACATAAATTTGTGAATTTTTTATACGCTTTTATTCTATTCACTCAATTCGTTGAGGTACACCAGATGACCAACTCCACCATGCTTTCAGGTGTTGTGATACACACACACACACATACACTTATATTTGTTTTTAACAGTTGTTTTTTCAATTTTTGTTTGTTTCTGTCTGAGAAAAAAAAGTGACTGTTATTTTTTTCTTCAAATTATAAAAGTATATTTTATCTTCTTTTTAACATAACTTATTTTGTACTCAAAATTTAGAGGACACAGAACAAATTTCATTTGAAATTACTAGTAATAAAATTACTATTACTTGGTAACCTCAAATATTTATCATCATTATCCTGTACTGGTACCTGTAGAATGAAATTATTATGATTTCTTTAAGAAAATAAATAACATCGGGTTCACAAAAACAAATATATTAAACAAAAAATATAAAGAATGGAAAGGAATACAATAAAAAAATTAAAATAGAAATATTATAGAAAAACATGAAATGAAAATAGACATACTGTACTTAACAAAACAAAAAAAAAAATAAAATAAAATAAAATAATATATAAATTACAATTACAAATAAATATCAAGAGTATCATGGAATACCCTTCTACATATAGGCCATGGTACTCTCGTATCATGTAACTCAACTGTAAATAACAATTTTCACATATGCAAAAATATCTGCAGGGAATGAATGAAAGCTGCCTCTTATTTTTGAAACAAACAACAAATATTCGATCTTGTTACTGACCACCAACTTGTGCCACCTGCTGCTGCAGATGAAATTGACCACTATTGTTGTGCTATACTTCAGGTTGTTTACCTTCTGGTTGTCTAGCATCTTTCCAATGTCAAGAACTACTACTACTGCTGCTGTTGCCTCTTGTTGGACACTCAACTGAAATGTGTCCCATCTGGTGACAGGCATAACATACCTTTTCACCAGTGGGACAATTCCGATATTAGTGTCCGTGCAAGCCACAATTAGTAAACAAATTTCTTCTGAAATAAATAATATAATTAAAAACTGTCACAAATAATATTAATGAAATGAGAAAATAATTAACAAATTTTTATCTGTCATTTGTGTACAGCTGACCAAAGTGTTTGCATTGGTAGCAACAAGGACCTGGGTAGGGATAGTGAGTATTTCGATGTCCCTTGAACCCGCAGTTTGTACACGTAATATGCGCCAGTTCAGGCCACATGTATGGATTTGCAGCATTTGGAGATAGATTTGGTGGTCTGAACATATAAATCGATAAAAATATATTATTTGAAATAATGACACAAACAAAATATAACTAATTAATATCAAAGTGTTACCTTTCATCTAATTGTCTAGCCTCTTTGATTTCCTATGATTTTCTAGATTCTGGTTGTCAAATTACATTGTCTGGGAGAGGCAGTCTGTGAAGAAGTAAACAAACAAACGGATAGTTACAATTCGACGATGTATTCATTGGAACAACATAAATGCAATATGACACAATCGATGGGATTCTTTAACAGTTTCATCGTTATAATATTTACATTATTATAATATTATATTAATGCGTTTGAATTTAATATAATCATTGATGACAAATTCTCACTTTGAACACATCCCATTACTAAATTCAATGGGCTGTGTTATTGTAAAGAGGACACAATTTTACTTAAAATTATATCACATTCTTACCTTTCATTCAATACTCTGCATATTATGACTCTATCACCTTCTTCTCGAGCATTGTCTTATTCATCCTCATGTTCTGGTTGTCGTTGATCGAGTTCTGGTTATCGTTGATCTACTTCTGGTTGTCGTTAGGCTTGTTCCTGTTGTTGTTCAGCAGGTGGCTCTGTGCAGACAGCGTTAGATGATAACCGTTTACGTTCCATGAATTCCACCATGTAACGCATCCACAGTTCACGAGGAACACCACAATGAGGAGGATGACTCATTTTCAGATGCTCTGTAACAATAACGACACTAATAACATCTTCATATACAAATTAAAACATTAATAAAGAAAATCTATTCCCAAACCTAGTATTTTAGAGAAATTAGCCGAAAGTTATATTTGTCGTCACAAGCACCAACATGCATGAAGTAATTTTGAAAAAATGCATTGACGAACAAAGACGACGTTACCAAATGATGATGTAGCAACACCACCTCAACAGAAGGCCTGGGTTCTGAAATCTGGCAACATGGTAAGTAGTCACAGCTACTTGTCAGTTGTCCGTTAAATCAAATGGAAGTTCCAATGGATTGGAACAAATTTTCAACAATTTTTTGAAATTATTCCAAATGGGGTATTCTTGCTGTGTCCCGAATTGCAGGGGAAATTATAGAAATACCCCAAATATAACTGTGTTCAAATTTCCAAGTAATGGAGAACTGAAACAAAAATGGATTCATGCTTTGAAGAGGGAATCTACATTCAAACCCACTTTGAATACACGAGCAAGTATTTATATTTATTACTCTTCGACCATATACATAATGGACTGAGCATACTGATAAAATGTTGCAGGCAACCAAATGAAATGTACATTCCATTTAAAAGTTTTTTCCCCTTATCAAACTGTACTTTTCACAGAATTCATCAATGAATTCTTTTCGATTCGTCGCCGTTAAATTAATTAGGATTAGCGACGAATTGAGAATTCATCTACCAATTCTCTTCATTTCATCGCCCTTAAATTAATTAGGATTTAGCGATGAATGGAGGAGAATTTACCTATGAATTCTCTTTGATTCGTCACCCTTAAATTAATTAGCATTCAGCGACAAATGGAGGAGAATTCACCTACGAATATTAAAAAGGAATAATCGACGCTATTTAATTTTAAAAACACTTTCATTGTGTAAAATGACAAAGCAAATCCCTCTAAATTATTTAATCAATTGACGTATGATATTTGATAAATCCTGAAAAAAAACTAAGGCTACTTGCAATGTTGCCGCATTTATTTTTGATTGCAGTGCCAAGGCCTTCTGTTGAGGTGGTGTTAGATGTAGATGTATATCACATGAATGAAGAACGCCGCTACAAGTTCTCTGATTGGTTGATTGATGAAGGAACTATCTTTTGATGAAAAATAGACTTCGAATCAAAATAAAATTTAAATTGATTGCATAGATCCACTATATTTTTTCAACAAACTCTTCAAGTGCCATTGCAATAACATTGTGTGATTTATGAAATATTGCATCTAGTTCTTCAAAAAAATCACAGTGCACTTGTTATTGAGGTGAGTTCTGATCACTTTACACAGAAAAGATAAGCATAAGTATTGTGTGATTTTAATTTAAAAGTATATATATAAAAGGCAGGTTGGAGAGATCAATATCTCCTCATCGTCAGCTGTGGAGAGATAATATTATTATATATATGTCCTTATAATTAGCTGTGTGGGGTTTAGGTAAATATGCTATTGTGGGAACCAATTTTATATATTGGGGAATACTGATGCCAGTAAGAGAGGCAGAGCAGCGACGGGGAACCTATTGAATATTGTGATGTGAATTGTGAAACAACATATGGACCACTCGGTTTACGATAGGCGCTAAAAGACCGACGCCCATCCACAGTCCAAAACCAAATATCAAAAATTTTGAGAGTTATGTCAATTAAGACTATTGGCCAAAAAGTTGACTTGTTCAGAGGATTCTCATAACAATATTTTGGTATGTTTTCTGATCAAGTGCTTTAGTTAATATATCAGCGACTTGATCAGATGACCTAATATCATTAAAACTTATTAGTTTCTGTTGGAAAGCTTCCAATACTGCGTAACACTTGATTGCTAGGGACCTGGAGCGTTTCTGGCCTCCCTCAGATGTGATAAGTAATTGACGGCGAAGGCAATATCCGGGCGGGTCAGTCTTGCCACATATAGCAGATTCCCAATCATAGCCCTATATTCGGTATCATCCAATCCATTTTTTGGCTTATTTATCTTTAGTCCCATCTCCATGGGCGTGGAAGATGGATTACATTCCGTCATTCCAAATTTCCGGAGAATCTTATCAATATATCAATTTTGTGATAATATAATTTGTTTTCTAGGGATATCCCGACTTATTTCGAATCCCACAAAGAAAGTTGGATTATATTCTATTTTTAATGTGAAATTTTTATTGAAAATATTTATCAAGTCTTGTGTCCACTCGTTGTGGTTACTGGCCAACAACATGTCATCCACATAGACTATTAAGAGTGCCATTGCACCAATATTATCTTGTTTTATATATAAAAATCTGTCTATTTTTGATTGGCTGAATCCAGCTTGAATTATTGTTGAATTCAACAAGTCGTACCAACTCTTGAAAGACGTTTTCAGTCCATATATTGACTTTATTAATCTTAGGAAATTATTTTCGCCTAGTTGGCATCCTTTAGGGTTTGATATAAATATAGGGTATTTTATTTGTGAATTAAGGAAGGCTGTTTTTATATCGAATTGTGTTATATTTAGACTATATTTGTTTGTGATAGATAATATCCATCTTATCAGCCAATATTGGATTACCGGGGCATATGTTTCAGTTAGAGAATAGTGAGTAAGATCTTTAAAACCCCTTGCAACCAACCTGGCCTTCGGTATGTGAACGCCTTGGTTGTTGGGTTTTGTGGTAAAACACCACTTCGTATCTACTAACCTCACATTTCTCTCCTTTGGGACGACTTCCCACACGCCCATATCAGATAATGACTTCAGTTTGTCTGTAATGGCTTGTTGCCATTCTTCCTTAAAAGGGTTGTTTTTGACATCCTCCCTTTTTTGAGGGATGTGATCCTCAATGTAATTTTTGTATCTTGATTTAAATAGGTTTAAAATTACAGGGGTTTCTATTATATTATTTTTATCCTGTATTTTTTCATTATTATTATTTATATTATCTATTTGTTTTATATTCCTTGTTTCATCAAATCTGACATCGCATGTAACGTGCGATTTGTCTATTAATGGGTTCCTTATACAGTACCCACTGTTGGTATACCCTACAAAAATTCCTTTATCGGATCTTTGGGTTAATTTTGGGTGTTCACTATTGGCTTTTTTTCTTTTATTTTTCGTGACTTGTTGCTGACGGACCTCTATGGGAATATGCCTATTAGCAAGAGACCCAAAAACTCTCATGTTAGATAAGTCCGGCTTTATGCTGTAAAACATCTTGAAAGGGGTCTTTTTGTCTTTGTTGGCCCTAGTTGGGCTTCTGTTTATAACATAAACAGCTGTCAGAACAGCCAATAACCAGAAACTGAAATCCAGATCGGAGTCAAACAACATAGCCCTTGTCCTTGCCATGATCGTTTGATTCTGCCTTTCGGCCATCGCATTCAACTCTGGTGAATACGGAACAACAGGCTCAAGGTTTACGCTGTTGTCCTCACAAAATGTTTTCATATTCGAATCAAGATACTCCCTAGCATTGTCACATCTTAAAGTGGCTATTGGGTGATCCGGGAACTTCGATTTTAATTTCATGTATAGTTTTTTAAACTCCTCGAAAACCATTGATTTTTTTTCAATAGTGGAGATAAAGGTATATTTTGTGGCATAGTCCACGAATATCAAAACGTACTTTTCACCATATATGCCTGGTGAGAAGGGGCCCATTGTATCCGATGAAACGAGTTCGAGTTTTCTTTCCAGTCTGGTGCGAGTTCCACTGTGTCCTAATCTTCTAGAATTTGCTTTCACACATATCTCACACAGACTGAATTTGTCATCACAAAACGTAATTCCGTTTGGAATGCCTCTTGAGACCTTTGCCAAGAATTTTAAATTTTTTCCTGATAAGTGTCCCAATCTCCTATGCCATATCATTTTTTTATCTATCTTTAATTTTTCTACTTTCTCATTGATTTCTTGGTTATCGTTTATTATATCATTATTATTTATTATATTATTATTAGTGTTTATACCTACATCCTCATTAATTTCACTACCACCTTCATTTATTTCATTAGTTTGTGGGTTATTACTATCATATTCATCGTTAGAGTTTATTATAATATTATTATTTGCATGATTATTATTTGTGTTTTCCTGTGTATTATTATTGATATTCTCTCCATTCTCTTCATTTTCCTCTTGACTTTCTTCAAGAATTTCTTCTTCTACCTCATATTCCATCCATTCATCTTGGGAATTTATATTGGGCATACATGCCAATTTATTTGATTCGTTATTATAAGGACATATTTTATTTAAGTCATCTTCATTTTCTATAATATTAACCGTGGACTCCAGTACAATTTCGTACTTCACCATGTATACGCCTCTTATTTTTGGGGCTGAAAAAATTACCTCGTCCGTTCCCCGGACGTATATGTGCGCCGCAGAGAAATTTTGGTCTATACCTAGCGCCCTATTTTCTGTTATCTTAATCCCTGACATTAGGTCTACATTCAGGGATGGTACATAATGTACATTCTTTAGTTTTATTACAGTTTGATTTCTCTCTGAATTTTCCACCCTGATAAACATAGTTCCTATCTGTGTGGCAATTAGTAGAGTATCTTGGATGGCACATTCTAACTCGATAGGCTTTTCCAGCATTATGGGGTTAGACAATTTTGACAAATCTGATATAACGTGGACAACAGCACCACCATCTAACATTATTCTCTTAGTAAGAGGGACATAATCTGAATCTGATTCATGCTTCATGTCTTTAGATGTTATTAAATTTATTAATTTATTATTATTAGTGTTATTGTTTGGCTCGTAGCCCTTATACCTGATCATCATTGACCACTGAACATCATTTTCTTTTTTATTTTTATTATTATTATTTTGATTGTTTCATCCGTATCTCGTATTTTGTGCAGGACCATCTAATTTATCTTGGGGTTTTGCACCTTCTTTATTTGACGGACATACTTTAGCTATGTGCCCTTTGCCATGGCACTTGAAACATACTAAGTTATTCGAATTTGGCAAATTATTTTGATTTTGATTATTATTATATTTTCTATTTTCGTAATTATTATTATCTCGTATCTTATCTGCTTTCTCCAGACTTTCGACTTTGACGTTTTCACAGGCGCCTAAGACTTTACCGTTGTTTTCATCAAATTTCACTTTTATTTTATCGATTTACATGAATTAAAACTTTCAAATTTTTCAGGATAGTTACTTTAATCACTGAATCGAACTTTTTGTTCACGAATTTTTCACTTTTCCTACCACTTTGCGTGGAGGTATCACACGGCACTAAGCCTTTTCACTTTGCGTGAAACACGAACTTTTAATTTTTAACAAATTACACGATTATCACATTTTAATTACCGCACTTATTTTTCTAATCCGCAGCTCTGCTAACATATTGAGGTGAGTTCTGATCACTTTACACAGAAAAGATAAGCACGGACTTCCATCTTAGAAAAAGATTTATTATTGACGTTAGTACAATGACTGACGAGCGGAGAACATTCTCCGTCGAGCAGTGGTGGAAAGAATATTATGTTGGCGATCAGTGTCGCCACATGTAAAACAAATAAGTGTAATAACATGTTACATATAGTGTTAGTCAATGTAATGTTATGTGTTTGTGAGGTAGTGAGGGAATCGTATCCCAACACTTGTTTCTTTCCAGTATCTCCCCTGCTCATATTGTCAATCTTGGTAATTCACCGTTTTTTCAAGTACTTTAGTTTATTCTCACACTGTCTGGCTGTGTATGGGACCAACTTTGCAGCAATCTGTTGCCAAACCTTGGAATTTTTACATGTTGTCGATTTGAATAGATGCTCGGCATCTTTGAACAATGTAATGAGCTCTAAGACAACTTCTCGTTTCCAGAGTGGTCCAGTTGATGTACATAGATCATCATTTAATTCAACAGCATGATATAATGTACTGTGCACAGGTGAGTCATTAATGTTTACTATTTCTTCTTCATATCTAGCATCGAGTTTTTCTTGTAGTCATGCTTCAGATGTTTGTTTCTCAAATAGTATTTGATCCTCTTTTTCAGAATCAATATTCGAAAGATTTGTGTACAAGTGCATCGTATTACCCTGCACTATTTTTGTAGCATTTAGCACTGGTTTGGACATATATTCCTGCATACTTATCCATTTTTTACTAACATTTTTCTGTTTTACTTCCAGAATATTTTTCGGCATTGAAATTACTAATTTTTTATTGTTTGAGGTACTTGTTAAGTCTGGTTGGTTGTCTGTTTTGTACTTCTAGATCTGGTTGTCTAGAAGTATTAGGTAGTGTCACTGTTTCTGATGAGTAACCACTGGTACAATCAGAGGCATTTGTGACGATTGCATAATTTTTTCTTTCGAGGGTAATATTCCACTAGTAGTATCATTAGATACTACTTCATCAACTGCAGCACTATTTCTTGAAACAGCAGATACATCGTTGGTATTGATTAATGCTGAATCAAAATCTACTAACATATCGAGTGTTGCTGGAGTAGCTGAGTCAATTTGAACTGCATAATCTCCATTTTTGTTTACAGTGTACCAGCACCACAACAGATTATCCGCTAAGACAACACAAAACAAAACCTATTGAAGAGCTATGCTCTCTTTCTGACCAAGAAATGAAGTGTATGTTAATACTTACAATCATCCTTATGTTGAACAAGAATATGGTCATCGTACATAAATGGCATTCCTGTTCTAGTATCTGACACAATATTATAATTAATTTTTATTTAATTTATGACACAATATAATTTAAAATTCTCACAAAAATCAATTAGTCACGTCAACTTATGAACGTCAGTTATTCAAAAACATTTGAATATGATGAAAAATTTATGTAGAGGTCATGGTTGACCATTATCTGCATTCAAAAATAACTCGGTTGTCCACTATAACCAAGGGACAACCATTCATCACCTTAAAGTTATTTGGAAAAGAGTGTGGCCTAATGGACAACCGTTTTAATTTTCAGGTCATGTGATAGTCAACCATGGTTGCACATCCATCACCCTGAGTTACATTTCTAAACACCCTCCAGTGTAACCTAGATAAAATAGCTTCTTGCTCCAATGTGAGGTCACACTCCATATGTATCAGTGCTTCAATGGGAAGTGTTGTACAAGATTGTACAGGGCATGTCTATCTAGTATATGGTCGAAGATCCCAACAAAAATTACATATTTTATAGTTTCACTCTTTAACCATTTATACTAGATAAACATGCCTGTACAATCTTGTACAACGCTTCCCATTGAAGCATTGATACATAAGGAGTGTGACTTCAACTCGGGGCAAGAAGCTATTTTAGCTAGGTTATACTGCTGTTATTTCCAGGTTTTTGAAGTTGATTTTTGTTAGAATACAATTCCCTCACTTCCCCACAAATATAACTATTCATATATATACTTATTCTCAACCTGTATAATAAATAAACATATGGCATTTTTGTGTCAACTGGCAACACTGATGACTGTATAATAGCTCTGTTTGATAGGAGTATACTAACTTACACCAACCTACACTAGTAGGGAAATTCCACAAATATTCAAGTAAAACTTGGTACAAAGTCACATAACATTTCTAAATTTGTGGAATTGCCCTCCTGGTGTAGGTTTGTGTAAGTTGGTGTAGTCCAGAGTTAATTTTACACTTACGCTTTGATTGACTGTGACTGACTGTGACGGTTCTTCATTCAGTTGTTTGTTGTTACAATGTCGTCAAATAAATAATCATGAGTTTGTATTTCTTTAACTGTGTTTGATTTCAAAAGATCTTTACTCACCTCAACAATTTTAATAGGGTTGGATTTATTTTTTTGAAAAATTGTACATAATCATTTCTTTTTTTTTCCATTAAAAAATTCATTTTTAGAAGAAACTATAAACTTTTTGATTTTTTTTCTTCAAAAAATTCTTATGGGATTTAATATGCGTTTGCCCTATTGTAATGTCATTTATGTGTGCTTTAATTTTCTATTGACATGGCGTATCTATCCAGTATATAATTGAAGGTTGGGATTCATGTCCAATTTACACTTATCACTTCGATGATGTTATATACCGTGAATATCATTTATACTAATTTACAAATATGTTACTGGCTAAGTTTCCATGGCAGATCTTATCTTATGTCTGTTCATTTTGATATTATGTCTTTCATTTGTATAAAATGAATATTGAATAAAGTCTGGTAATTTTCTATAAAACAGGCCTATGAAATTTCGATGAATTATTTTTTTAAAAGTACGTACTATACACCACCAATCACTACTCATAAAATGAAAATTGTCTCAAAAAGGTCTGCACTAGTCAAAAATTAAAATTTAATATTATCTATTTAGAAGATGCTTACAAATTCCTTTCAGGATATATATATAATGGAGATGACATGGAACAGTTTTAACCTGGGGTTTGAGTGTCCAGACTATAGATACCACATGCTGGCATATGAAGTACCACAGAGTGAACATTGCAACTGACCAGAATTAAAAATTGGTATAAAAGTGAAGCACTTCGTACACCAGTGTTTATAAACAAATGCACGTTGCAAAATTTTCCTCCAATCAGATATTTAGCTGGAAGTACACATGTTTGTAGAAGAGCTTTCTAAAGGTAGGACACCTCATGTGTTTTCTCCATCATATATATATCGTTGAAGATGAATTCTTGTACTTCAGTGATATCGTTCCATTCAAATTTTCTTGCCTTCTGCCATATCTCGCTTACAACCCCCTTGTCACAATGTCTCTGACTTCAACACTCGCATTGTTCTGTTCTTTACACCTCCTGCATATTGCATTTATACGTATGTTGGTCATCCTTCTGCTCAGGTTCTCCATTCAAAACTTTTCATCACACTTCATACACAACACTCATCAATTACATTAGGTATCCGCTTATCTAACTACAATATATTGCTCCATGTTAGTCCTACTTCAGCAGACTACGGCAGTTCCATCACACAAAGTAATTTGAAAGAAAAGTTCTTCATTAACAACTACTGCTCTCTTAAATCATTTGTAATTGTGGGTGTGTGTATGTGTAGATACACGTCACCACACAAACACCAATAACGGTCGGTTGTGTATACTGCGAGGAGTGTGTGCGGGCCAAGCCCAGTAAACAAGTTTAGCTGCACAGACAAAATGTACAGCCGTGAGGGCAAAAACAGAGTTTGTGGGTTTTACCCCACTGGCCCGCTAGGTGGTCGACGAGTGTGTAGTACACACTCGTTCGTCAACGACCACCCATCGCCACAGTAATAATTAAATTTTTTACTCCAAAGATAATTTTTTAATTGGAACATAATAAATGAATAACTTTTTTTAAGGCAAGGGAATATATTTTGATTAAACCAAAAGGTATGTATTTTTTATTTAAATATTTTCAACATGATTAATTAAATAATCTTTTTTAATATTTATCACATAAGTTAGTGAATATCGTACTTATTTGGCAAGATGATGGAGGGATCTTTAGGACAATGCATGCAGCCTTGGTTAGGCATGCCCCTTTATATGATGGCAATGACAGGGTGGCTTCTAGGGTATGGGGCTTCACCTTAACCAGTTCAGCTCCCCTGCCACTGTTATCCCCAAAGGGGCATACCATGGACCAATTCCCTGCATCTGTCCAAAAGATCTCACCACTTAAACATATACCCTCACCTACCACACATTAATAAAAATACCAGTGTCTTAATTACCCCCACCTACCATACACTAATGAAGATCACACATTTTACTTCTTATCAGTGAACCATTAAAATATTTATACCAGCCTCCATACTCACCTAGTCATCTTGTATCGTATTAGTAATATATAATATTTAGAATGTGTACCCAAGAAGGACAAGCCCAATAACTGTAAAACTAAGAGAGACCAACCCTCCAAATTTGGCACAATTACTCAGCTCTGTGTATTTAATTTAGAGTCAATCAATGAGGAACCTGTATTATAGAATAGTACCTAAAGGCTAATTAATGTTTAATCGTTTTATGGTTTTTGCTTGCAAAAAACACTATTAAAATCACTATGTTTTTCCCTTTCCTCCTTCATTATTCCTAGGCCTGAGTTCTATGATTAATTTTTTAACTGTGAAAATAAAATTTTATATTTTCTGAAGATATCTGTGAACATTTATTTATTTTCTTCTTTTTCTTCAACTTACATTTTATGTTTTCTTTTTCAACTGTGAAAAAATGAAAATAAAATTTTCATCCATTCACATGATGTTATCTGCAACCATTTATTTTATGATTCTAATTTTGGAATAAATTTACAAAATGAAGCAAAAACCCTGTTGCCACATCATCTAGGGATATAGCTTGTTATTAATACTAGTGTTATTAATTGAGTTCCAACAATTTTTGTTCTTTCAAAATCCCCAGTTCTTTAATTTTGACTATTCTAATTAGAATTTGGGAATACATTATGCAAAATGATGAAATAATTAGGTTACAAATAAATAGTTCCATCTTGTTATTAATATTAGCTTTTATCGAGTTTGTTGTTATCAGCTATGATTCAATACTTCCAATATATATATATATATATGTAAGTTCGTTCGCAACCGATTCTAATTTGCACTCAAATAGGAATAAAGTGTGTGATCGTTTAGATTCAATAATATTTATTCACACGTAATTAATTGATCAAAGTGAAATTAGAAAATTCAAGTTTATATACACGAAACGAACAAATGGAAAATAAATCTGTATATCTGGGTCAACAGTGAATGACCGCACGAATGAATGAAGTAAAGTATCAATGAAACATTATTGGGAATAAGATACAAAGTCGATGACGATAACAAAGAAAAACGTTCAAGTCAAGATTAGTCAAAAATGTTGTCATTGGATAATGGAATGAATGAGGTGAATGAATGAAATTACGTAATAGTTGATAAACAGTTCTCATTCAGTAAATTATTACCTCGCAACATCTTAGCCTAGGTCATACATAAATAAACATGAAAAAAGTCAAAATCTTGCAAGTATGAGCGAGATTTGGTGTTATTCGAGAAAAGACGATTTCGTCTTTTACATATATATATGATGGGGACGACATATGGGCTGTTTCGGTTTCCAACCTGTAGAAAGTATGTCTACAAACATGTGCACTTCCATCTAAATATTTGATTAGAGGAAAATCTCGCTCCATGCATTTGTTTATAAACACTGGTGTATGAAGTACTTCACTTTTATATCAATTTTCAATTCTGATTGGTTAGAGTGTTCAGTCTGGGGTACTTTGAATATACAGAATTAACATAGACTGCTATTTGATTGAAAAATATGTACAAAATTTTGTTATCAATTGCCAAGACATAGGAGGAAAAAGTTAGTCAGGTTGGGTTGATAATGATTTCAATGTTCTTTGCACTGTAATTTTGTTTAGAATAAAAATTATGAAAATTTAATTTAATACCATAGAAAATGCTTATATATAATTAATTCAGTTCAACCTCAAATTTCAGCAATATTTTACTGTTTTACAAATCCTTATCATACCCGACCCGACTAACTTCATCTTACATCTCCTAATGTCATTCTTATCACAAATAGCAGTCCATGTTAATTCTGTATAGTCAAAGCTGGGGTACTTCATATGCCAGCACGCGGCATCTATTGTCTGTACACTTAACCACATGTTAAAACTGTTCCATGTCGTCTCCATCGTATGTATATCCTCGAAGATTTGATACTATTATGTAAATATTAGGGGAATTAAAAAGTGTTACGTTACGTTTTTATATTTACAGAATTGTATCGCGAAATCCGTTCCAAACAAACAAAGCTAATTAATTCAAAATATAAAATAACATGAAAGTTTATATTATTTTAAAAACTCATTTTTAACCGAACTTATTTGCTTGAATCGTAGAATTTAATGATTTTCACTTCACTTCAAGTTCAAGATATCCCGAATTATGAGTTTACTGAACTTTAATAAAATAACGTTTCCGTAACAGATTGTAAAGTTCCCTTGGAAAATCGAGCAGGAATGGCCAGAAGTTACGATTTGGTTTCTATGAAGACTTCAGCGTTAAACTCTACTCAGGAATTTTCAAAAAGGAAGCTAATTCACACAGTCAAATGGTAATTTGTGTTTGGATATATGTAATACTCGGCTTAGTTCTTGTAACTAACCTAAATGTTTTGAATCCGTTCAGGTTGTCCGAAATTGTATTCGCACTGAGAGATGTGAAGCTGAATATAAAAATTAAAATAACTGGCGATGGAGTCTCCAAACAGGAGTATGATAAATACCTCTTAGCTGGGAGTTATTTTAGAAATCAAGAATATGACAGGTTATATGAAAACTCCGAAAGTTTTGTGTTATGTTACCAGACATTTCTAAGCCATCAGTCATTTTCTATTTCAGATGTGCATTTTACCTAAAAGATGCAGTGTCACCAGTTTGCAAATTCTTACGATACTATGCCTTGTACATGTCTTTGGAATTGAAGAAATTATGCAGCACAACAGATGCGAATTTATTTACTTCTGCACCTGATGGTCCATATTTACGCAATATGCAGGGTTTATGTAATGGATTAAAGGTTGCTTACATTAATGATCAGTTAGATGGTTATTGTTTGTATGTATATGGGATCGTATTAAAGAAACTCAACCATCTTGATGATGCCAAAGATATTTTAATAGAAGCTATTAATAAAGAACCGATGAACTGGGCAGCTTGGCAGGAGTTGACTTCCCTCATAGCAGAGAAACAGTTAGTGAGTAAATATCACATTAAATTTTTTATTTAATCTGTAATTGCCTTCACTTACCTATACCCGATTCGCCAATTTTACAGATTGATTCATTGATATTACCGGATCACTGGATGAAAGATTTTTTCTTAGCAAATCTCTTAATTGATTTACATTTGTACAAGGAAGCTGAGGAGGCGTACAAAATCATACTAAATAATGGTTTACAACATTCTCAGTACATTTTAGGACAAATCGCAATTTGTCAGCATAATTGTAAAGGTGAATTATTCGTTTTGATTTGTTTTTTAAAATTACACATAGAAAAATAACACATATTTCTCATTTTGTATTTTAGATATGAAATCTGCGCTAAATATTTATAATCAAATGCGTAAAAGTGATCCATTTAGACTAGAAGGAATGGACACTTTTTCTGACTTACTATTTGTTGCTGAAACTAAAAAGGCACTGTCATTTCTTGCACACAGTGTTACAGAAATCGATAAGTATCGAGTAGAAACTTCGTGTGTTGTTGGTAATGCTTATTCGCATTGTTTTTAGTGCTACAGTATGTTACTGGGAAAGTATATGGTTCTGATTTTTTTAAAGGAAATTATTACAGTATGAGAGGAGAACGAACCAAATCTATACTCTCATTTCAACGAGCCGTAAAGATGAATCCCTCTTACGCATCTGCATGGACATTAATGGGTCACGAATATGTTGAATTGAAAAATATATCAGCCGCTATTTTATGTTACCAAAAAGCAATAGGTTGAAAGAATTATTGAAATATCGTACATTCTTTTATAATTTGATGAAATTTGTTCCATTAATTGTTTAAATTTTTTAGAGACTAGTAAAAGAGACTATCGAGCTTGGTATAGTCTTGGGCAAGCTTACGAAACGTACTATGCATCGCTACCTAATTCTGCGTTACCGAATTTATTATGGCTTGCCGTGTATTATTATAAAGTCGCTCAAAAATTAAGACCACAAGACAATCGAATGCTGTTAGCCCTAGGGGAAGTATACGAACGTATTTCAAGGTACGAAGAGGCTTACAAATGTTACCAGCAAGCGAGAAACGTTGATAAAAGTGATCCATTAGCAATGATTAGGATGGGGAAGTTCGTACATTGATCATCATTTATTTCACTCTTATTTTGTTATCAATTCGTTTGAAATAGTGAATAATTTTCGTAGATTATTGGAGCGCTTAAATGAAAACGATTTAGCAGCCAGCGCATATGCAGATTTAGCCAATGATAAAACCGACATTCATTCAGTGTTACCTTATAAGCAAGATTTCATGACTGCGTGTACATTCCTTGCTAAACATTACGCTACTCGAAAAGATTTGGATCAAGCTAAACATTTTGCTAATCAACTAAGTCGTCATCCTGAGGTAAAAGTTTTTGATAGCTTCGGGGAACTTATTTTTTCATTTCTACTGTAGATTTCTTCTATTTTTTTCTTGATGCCTTAATGTTGGTTTTTTTCTCTTTTTTTTTTCTTTCATGGTATTAGTTCGCTGATGCTTATGAAAAGACTATTCAAATTATTGCACCGAAAAAAAAAGACACAGCGCCGTCGACTTCAGAAGTTGAGAGTAGAAGAGTACGTATTTGTTTTTGTTTTTTTCAAGTGATTTTTGATATCGACGATGAGTTTTGTATTAAAATATTTCAATAATTTGTTTTTTTGGCAGAGTCGTCCGATATTAAATTTGGAAGAAAGCATTCGTCAGTTGTTTCCTTGGTGATTTCAAACGGAATTTGATTTTTTTATCATGTCAATGAAGAAAATAAGGAAAATTATTTTTTTCGTACGTTCAGTTGGTATTATCCATGAATTATTCGTGATGTATTTATTTTTTCGGTTCGAATGTGATTTAACGTCTAATGATACCTTTTTTTAATTTTTTAAATACATTTTTGGTCCGTTTTCTAATTCGTATCTTATCTAATTTGAATGAAAAAATTTCTTCGAGGAGATGTGTTCGTTGTTAAATCGTTACAACGTTATAATTTTATGAGTTGTTTGATCTTTCGAATCTTCTATAAATGCCTAATTTTTTACCCTGCTGAAACGAAAAATTTATTTTAATTTTTGTGCTGTTATATTATGGAAGAATATACAATAAAATTTGTGTAGTTTAGAAGGTTTTAGTAAATAGAGTCTTGAAAATAAATCTTAAATTTTTTTCACCCTAAAAATAAAAAGACGAATTTTCAGTAAATGAAATTTACCTTATTCACCGACATTGGAGATGTATTGTTTCAGGATAAATTTAAATCAAATTTCTCAAATATGAGCCGAATATAATGTACTAATTCACGTAACAAATGCAATAGTTTTATTTTCTTCGAAATCGAACTGATTCATGAACTGATTTCGTTATGTACTTCATTTTAAAATTACCTCGGCCTGCAAAATTTCTGATTTGGCGGTTGATTGGTCCCAGTAAAATGTTTTCCTCGTTGGCCAAATATTATTTCTATCGTGAATATCAATATTGAAAGTGACAACCCAAAAATAAGTAGATAAAATGATCCCGAGAGTTGTTGTAGCGTAAGCGGTAAAACATCATTTTCATAGCTTATATGAAGATGTTTCTTGTATGATCGAAGTATATCCATTCTCCATTTGATAAGCAACCCGTTTTCCAGTACCGCCAATTGAATATCGTTAAGAAATGGTTGAAAAATTGAACCCCTCTTCAAGTAAATTCCATTATTGAGTCTGAAAAATTTTCAATTTACATAACATTCTGGAGTTATTTCAAATGCAGTCGTTTCATACCTAATTACATCATTCAATGTGGACGTGTGAACAATATTTTCCCTGGCCGAGATCTCAAAATGGTCTGTCGGATCGAAAATCACCACATCTTTCTTCGAAATCATGCGCTTGATATCTTCGGACAAATCGCCTGAAGATGGTGTGTATTTTCTCTGTATTACGGTTTTCAGTTCTTCGTCCATCATATTGCTTATTTGTAAGAATTGCTTTACAACGATGAGTTTTAAATTTGATTCGGATAATTCGTGTAATGTCTTCATTCGTTGACTTTGCGTAGGTGCAGTAATAACGCTGAGTAAGGATGATGAGTAAACCAATGTTACATGGAAATTGTAGATTAACCACAGCAAGAATGCTAAGCGGACCTATTACAATCGGTATTTAATTATCATAATAATATTTTAAACCTCTATTAAGAAAATTCAAGAAGCAGAGGTATTCTCATATGATCTTTTGAGAGAATAAAATAAAAGCTTGTGCTATTGAGAAGTGAGGATTTCGAGAGTCTTAATTCGTGCTTACAAAATACCAAAAGTTTTCAATATTTTTTGTAGGCAAACTTTTCTTCAAGCTGATGTATAAATAAAATCTAAAACTTCAGACGAATGAATATAGGAGAGTCATCAATCGGAGTGAAGAATAAAAATTGAAGAAGAGACGAATTCTGCAAGCGAACTCTACCTAGTCATAGATCTTCCATACTGTAAAGCACTATTATTTCGCGCTGAAACGTGGAGATTTCTATTCGAAGTAAATCTTTCAAATGAAGTTACCTTATGATCTTGGTCTGAAGCAGAATTTTCCTCAGACTAAACTTTCATGCAAGATTTTAAATTGTTCGCATGTCAACTAGCAAATTTATCTTTAGGGAAATTATAAAATTAGGCATGCCTATGTTTAAAAAATAACAACGATAAAAAATGCATTAAAAAGAGAAAAATAATACTTTTAAAATTTCTTCACCGAGATCTGGGTCTAGTGACTGGAATTATTGAAGTTGGCGCTTTTTTTCTTTACCAAGATATGTCAGTTCCGTCGAATTTTATGACAAAACGTTTTACTTAGCACCGACTTGAATAATTCCAGTCCCTAGACCTAGATATTGCGGGAGAAATTTGAAAAATATTATTGTTTTGTATATATAAATTCCCCGTAATGCTTTTTTGTTTTATTTTAATTCCAGTGGATTTTACTGGAGAAATTTTAAAAGAATACTTTTTCTCTTTTTAGAGTGTTTTTAACCGACTTTAAAAAAAAAGTAGGTTATCAATTCGATCCGTGTATATATATATATTTTTTTTTTGTTTGTTTCTGCATAATTTCTCAAACTTGGCGCCGATTTTAATGAATTTATTTTTAAATAATAGTAGATGATCCCGTGTTGGTCCCATTAAATTTTTTTTTAAAACGTTGAGGTAGTTCTGGAGTTACCTTTGAATAAAAAACTGCTAGTTTTAAAGTAATGTTGCCACGAATGTTTGAAACAAGAAGTCATTTAAAAATTGTTTTTTCCATGTAGGCTTTACACCTTCGTCAATTCCTTCCAATTTTATAACAAAACTTTTTAATTAGCGCCGATTTCAATAATTCCAGTCCCTAGACCTAGATCTTGCTAGAGAAATCGTAAAAGAATTATTTTTCACTTTTCAGTGAATTTTTTATTATTTTTTATGCTTGGAAGTTGATTAGATTTTTCCATAGAAAAACTTTTTTCAATAATTTTTCTTTTCTATCGTTAGTGGCAACTTTAAGACTAATAGTTTTTTATTTAAAAATTACTCAAAAACTATCTTATTGATTCCAAAAAAAAAATTAAATGGCACTACCATGGGGTCACTCTATCATTTAAGAAATCGGTGTCCAGGTTGAGAAGTTATGCTGGAACAAACATAAAAATATATCTATACTAATGAATGAAGAAGAAAGTTTGGAAAGTGTATGTGTAAGGTAATCTCAGAACCTACTTGACCGATGTTGGTGAGTTTTTGTACACGTTTTTTTTTTCGAACTTAGGGAGGTTCTAGGCTTGGTCTTATGATTTTATCATTTAGGAAAACTTATTTATGAAGAAAAATCGATGAAGGCTAGATTAATAATGCTGCGTGAGTAAGGTGAACAGAGGAAAAACACTATGGAAACTTATTAATGCTGCATTTAGTAGCCTTTTCCTGATTCATAAATTTACATAATTTCAGAAAGTTTGCGCCATTAGGCATAAAAAAGGAGAATTTTTTATTTTCAGATTTTATTGAGTAATGTATTATTGGATATGTATTTTGAGGCGCTGAATTTAAATTTGATGTTCATTTTATCATTAGACCCATTAGTCACCAGAAGAGGGAGAATTTTTGAGTTTCATATTTCATTGTGTAATACATCCTTGGATGCGTTTTTTAAGGCGCTGAATTGGTATTTCATGTTCATTTTATCAATAGACTCATTCTTTCACTATCATTAGTTCCAAAAAGGAGAGAATTTTTCATTTTTAGATTTTATTGTGTAGTATATCGTTGAACATATTTTTTGAGAAGCTGAATTTGAATTTGATGTTCACATTATCATTAAACCCATTCCTTGACTCTTATGGAGCCCAAAAGGGGGAAAATGTTTGATTTTCATATTTTGTTATGTAAGAATGTATCGAGTATGTTTGAGGCACAAAATTTGAATTTGATATTCTTATTTCTCTAAAATCATCAGTTTTATTTAGTAAAAAATTAATTCTCTTATTACTTTAACTTGACACAACTCAACCTGTAAAAATTGTACGGTACAACAGACTGAGAACAATTACTTATCATAATTGGACCCACACTAGGTCTGTTTGAGTTAACAAAAAGTAAAGTACAATATGTTAACATTTCTCAGAAACTGAAAATTTCATTGGAGAGTGTAGCACTAAAATTTTGAAAGGATAGAAATAATTATTTCTCAAAAAGTTTAACTGAGTCGGTATAATAGAGAGTTATTTTTAAACATATACTAGGTCTCGTAAATATAGGAGAGTAAAACACTTCAGTTTATTTTCTTTAAATTATGTCTTTCATTTTGATACTGCTATGTAATTTAAAAACTTGGGTGCGAAAAAGTATATTTACCAGATGTCCTTTATTAATATTTATAGATAATTACAGTTATGATATAAAAAAAAATGATTGTGTCATATCATGGGCAGTGTGGGGCACAGATCTTTTACAGATCACCAGTTTTCAGATATTTTAGATTTTTAGATCTTCAAATTAGATGATTTGTAATAACTTATGTCAAGTACTCAAATCAGACAATTAAAACATATAATAATAAAAATTAATTAATAAATGATTCAAACTTATTGTTTCACTTTTAATTTTCTCTTTTTTTAATTCTTACATGGTGGAAACAGGGGTGGGCACAGATAATTTTAATTTATCCAAAAAAACGAATAACTTATTCGTTATCTGTTATTCGAGTATCCAATTAGAGAAAACTGAGCATCTGTTATCCGAATAAACAAATAATTTGCGGATTATAAATTTTTTTATTTTCAGCATAATTTTCACAAACTGTCACTCTTTCATTTTTGAAGGTAGACTATGAAATAAACCTCTTTCAAATTTTTCGAGTTTTTTTCGGTGGGTAAGTACTACTTAATTCATTACCACTTTGCCAGTTCCCACCCTTCAAAACATTTCAAGTTATTTTTGTTTACTTAGAATATGTAATAAAATGAAAGATATATTTTAGAATTTTGGCTACTTGTAAGTTATAGACTAAAGTTAAAGCACCTTCAATTTTGCAATCAGGTCAAGTCAAAGAAATTTCTTTATTAATTTTCAGGTATACTAGTCTAGCATAGTGCACAAGCACAGCATATACTGATGTGGTGTAGGCTACTCAAATCTTTATTTTCTGAAAATTTTTTCAGTAGAAATTTGAATAAAAATGATTCATTTTTCAATATTTTATTCTCAATTTGATAATTATTTAGCTCTAATTCTATAAAAATGACTATTATCCACTTTAAAACTATAACTCAACAAATCAACACCCAATGTTGTAAATAATCTAAAATTATCCGAAAATTATTCGGTTTTTTCGAGAAAAAATTATTTGTTATCCAGTGACAAATACCCAAATGACCTTATTTATCTGTCATCCGTTACAGCTAAAACCGGATAGCCTTATTTGTTATTCAAATAACAGAATTGTCATCTGTGCCCACCCCTGGGTGGAAAGAGGCGTTGGGGAGGAGATTAGGAAGTGATCTGAAAAATCAGGAAATGATATAATTAATTAGATTGTGATCTAGATTACTTTGTTGGATCAATCTACAGATTGCAATCTAGATCATCATTATTGTCAAGGTCTGTAGATTATCTTGATTGATCTATCACCCCATACTGATAATGGGTCCCTCGTTGGAAATTAAACGTTGTACAAGGCCCCTCAAATCCACCTTTTTTGTTATTTTGGTAAAATGTGCGGGGGTTGAATGCATTCAAATACACATACCTCTGAACAAATCTGTGATTTTCTGACATTCAAAATCTATTTCACGACCTAATTCTAAGGTTCTTTACTATCAGGGATACACTTGATGGTAACACGAGATCAACAGTCATTTTGTGTTTTATATATATATATATATATATATATATACACACACACACACAGGTGTATATAATTGATAACCTCCTTTCTTTTAAGTCTGTTAAAAATACGAGTCCTGTAATTGCAGCAAAATGTCTGAGAGGGCTTAAATTTTGAAATTCTTCCAGATACTGGAAAAATTTAAGTACATTTGTTCGAAACAGCTGCTAGATACTGAGAAGTCAAAACTCACAATAGATTAAGAAAAAATTTCAATATTTTATTTTACATGGGATGTTTTTAACTCGAGAGCATTTCGTTTCAGATATATTTTTACTATTCAATATCTATGGCGTTTCGATGACCTTGAAACGAGACGGTTTTAAAGTAATATAATTACCCTCTACATGTACAGTGGTGTTGCATTATTAAATTTGTGAATGCTCGTTGGTTATCAATTACTGGAGGAAGGAATTAGAGTTACAAGATTTTTTTGGCACCGGGGGAGGACGGTTGAATCATACGAATCACCCGAATTACCCTCTTCGCCTCGCCACTGTTAATGTGCCAATTAAACGTAATATAACTTGAATTATAAAGATTATAAAGATATACATACCGTCAGAGATTTTGGAATACAGTGGGTAGAAGATCCAACAGCTATTGGCCACAAGGTAATGAAACACGTAATAATACTTTTGAAGGGGCTTCTCTCATTCATTGGTGAAAATTTGGATAAGAAACGAATGAAAACGGGGGTACTAACGTAAACAGTGACTAGAAACAGCCATAAAGAAGGGGAAAAAATATCCAACAAACTTTTCCAGTGGGGTAATTTCTCTGGTGATGGCAAATAAAATTTGAAGAATATGGGTTCAAAAGTTGACGAGCAATCGAATACGGAAAAACGAGACGCTGTTTGAAGGGCACCGCCAATTGCTGCCTCCGCTTTACTACTTTGTAGGGCTCCAAGTGCACCAGTCCAAGTTCCATTATCGAGAACCATGCCCCATCGAGATCCTTCTTCGATTGAAACGTACTGTATTCGTAAATTGTAACGAAATGCCAACGCTTGAATGGTGTGAATGTGATAGCCGCCTACGAAGTTAATCGAATTTTTGAGTGCTTTGCTTGATGCAGGTCTTCTAGTTTTTGGGTCTTCATAAGTGTAGGGAGGCCAGTGAAATCCACAAACTCTGAAAATGCAGTTTTTTGGGAGTTTATTTGGAATTTTTACGACCTTTTTAGCTACGCGAAGGGTAACATTTTGTGAGTAACAGCTATCAATTCGAGTTATATTTAAATATCTGCGGCATTTATTCCGGGCACTAAACGGAAACCAAGTGAAGATATTTACCGTAGTCTGGTTTTCATGAATAAATATTTCAAAATCATACACGTGGACCACCTTTAAAATTTTAGCAACATTCGCTGTCATATTCTCTTGAATATTTGTTCCCGATGAGAAGAAAATAATCCATTTGGATGTTGGATGCCAATTTTGATGAGTGGAATTTAACTTTGAAAAACCACTTTTGAAATTATCGAAACTATCCGCGTAAATGAAATGTGCGCTCGGTTCGATAGGATGGATTTCGGAAAATGAATTCAGTAGTTTTTCGGCAATTAGTACGGGTCTTCGCAATTCTAATATGAGCGACAAGAAAAATTCTCTATCCATTTCGACGAACTGTATAATGAAAATGAAGTCGTTTTCTCTACGTGGAACATTCTGCAACGTTTCCAAAACGCATTTCGACGCTAGAGTGATGTTTTCATTATTTTTCAATGAAAAAACCGACGAATAAAAACTTAAAGTTAACAATAGTTCAAATTTCGTGATCATAATGCAAACACGGGATAAATATGAAGGTGTAGAAAACGTCAGTATACTTCGAAATTAAAGCGGAAAAATCCCTAGAAATATCAAAATTAAAAATCTACAAAAAATATTCCTTGATTGTTTCGCGTGAATGATTCTAAGGGTGTAGAAAACAAAGAAATTAAATACAATAACAGAGACTATTCTATTATGGCGTGAATTAATTTCGTGTCGTCGAAAAAGTTGACAATAAGGATATAAGTCTATAAAAAAACAAAAAAAAAAAAAAAACAGACTAAACGTTTTTCTTGTATTTATTATTTACGACCAACTTATTAACAATACGAAGACAAATTAAAGTTGGAAAATGAGCACCTTGCAAGAAACATTGTTCTAAAAATACTAAACGACACAAAATCGTTTTGTGCCCATTTTTCACTCGTCGCGTCGCTACAAATAATGTTTTTCACTCTGATAATATTTATCATCTTATTTTAATTCATGAATTGTTAGTCGTAGAAGGAAAATTACAATAATACATGACAGTAACAAAGAAAAAAAAATTACAAATAAAAATTAAAGAGTAAACACATTTTTCATTGAATGACATGTACAATGAAATAAGTGTGGTTGAGTAACACCATTTTTTGTTTGTGACTCAAAAAAGTCAACTAGTAAATGAAATACTCATCCAAAGTTTTTTAATTTCAAAGTAAATATTCATCAAAATTAAAGTTATTTTCACAATATATATATATATGTGTATGAATATGCGAGCGATTGGGACAAACAGAAAAAAACTGGTCGTGACTTATTAAGGTGTATGAATTTTTAAATAATGTTCAATGGGCAAACAATTTATCTCGAAATACAGCATTAACTTCGACAAGTTGAACGATGCTATAGAGGTAAACCGTAACAAATTCATGAAATTTTTACAAATATTGAACAGCTGATAATTTATAATCCACGTATTTTTTAGTTATTGAAAAGTTGTCCCAATATTAATCATTTTGACTTCGTTTCGCTTTCATGGAAAATTAAATCACATTTGTATGAGATTGTGTGAGTGCGGATGTGCCAAATTTGGATAACGTTTAAAATTTTAATAGCGAACAATAAAATTAATTAAAATACTTTACCACACCAGATATAAATTTTTCGAATTACATAATAGAAAACATATACATGAAAAAATTGAAATGATTCAACTTAATCTTACTAAGTGGAAGAAGAATGCATTCAAGAATTACGGTACGGAAACAAATTATTAAACTGATGTTCGAGCTCACAATTTCAAACTCTTTCAAGTTCAACAAATACGGTAGGTAGTAAACGTCATACAAAACAAAGTAGAATTTACAAAATATATTTTTAAGAGTAACGAATTTCTAAACTGAAATTTGGAATGTTTGTAAAACTAAAACAAAAATAAAAACTCCACATGATGAATTACTCACATTTATTCTTCACGGTTGCCATGATCATATTTGTTTGATGAATCAAAAATAAAGCACTTACGAACACAGCATTTGCTCTGAAAAATATACGAAAAAGGAAAATATATGAATAAATACGAAAGTATATTCTTTATTAATGTCCGTTGTAAACTATTAATTGAGAAATTTTATAAGAGAAAAATTGTAAGATACGAACTGTCCTTCTTTAAAGTAATCCTTTAAAGTGTTACTGAAACGTTTTGAAAATTTCACGAATTCCCGTTTTCGTTGTTCCAGAACTTGTTTATTATTGGGACCTGGTATAAAACCCGAGATTTCGTTCACCGCATCCAGTAATTTTTTAATTGCACTGGCTATTTCTCTGAAATAAGTGAAAAGAATGAATAGAACAAAACACACACATTATTTTTAAACATTTCGAAACAAACCCAACTTAACTTACTTAATAGTTTCCAAAAACGTTTTACGATCTGTAATTTCATCGGGAATTCGACTTAAAATTTTTTTAAGGGAAGCAGATTTCCTGTTCAATTCTTGAAACGCATCTTCAGATCGAGATAATCTGTACTCAATGGCTGAAATAAATCGTCCGTGATCAATTAAAACAGTCAGCATTGGATTAATGTTATTTGACACTGATGAAAACATGATTATCTCAAAGCAGACAAACTATTCGTGTTCACCGTTTATATAGTCGCTTACCATCTGATTCAGACGCTGCACCCTGTAAACGTAGAATACTCTCATTCATGTTAACATTAAGATCACCACGTCGCATGATACCCAGGACTAAGTCATAAGCAAATCCTGGATGCACTGTTTCTGCTTTTGATAAAGCAGCGCGTAGCGTTTGTGAAGCAGACACATCTCTTTTTTCCAACTAGAATTCACAAAAACAAAATAACATATTTTACAAACAAATTGTACGTTGCTGATAAAATCTTGATCTTATCCTCCAAGCTAGACTCACCTGAGATAGAACTGGCCGAATTAAAACTGGAAGAACAAGGGATGAAACTGGAGATTCTTCACCCATTGTCATATTTGTACTGAATTGATGGCAAAAAATAACTGATTCATTTGAATTTAAAATAAAAAATTCAAAGCGTGAGTAAAGGTTATATCAGAATATATGTTCCGTCACTTTACGGCTCTTCATGAAAGAATTGGCGTTAATATTCTTTTCATATACTTTTTTAAAAAAAACCAATTAATATGCTCGTGACTAGAAAAATATAGATTTAGCCCTAAAATTTAAAATTGGCGTTTAATTGCTTAAAAAATGTAACACTGAACACAAACGAACGGTTAACGAATTTTTAAGGAAGAATAAAACAAATTGTAATAACTAATAACACTCCATCTTATCATTCTTATCACATAACCTTCGAGGATATATATTGTTAGAATTCCAGCTATATATAATGGTCCTAAATCGTCTCCACCTTGGTACACTCTACAGTCAATAATACGTACTATAATATTTCTGTGTGACCTCACGTACTCATGTAAAATATGTACGTCAGGAACTCACGTTAAGATGAGTTCACTTCTGTTTTGTATCTCCTATGGTGAACATACAAAATATATTCTTCTCGTGATTAATTACTGTTTTATTGAATCCTCCAATATGGTAGCATCGAAAGGTTAAATTAATAATAATAATTTAGATTCTCGTGCAATAAAATAGTGATAAAGTGTATTTTAAGTGTTGCGGATAAGAATTGGTAAAGTTTACTTCCCGATACAAAACAAGGACCATAAGGGTAAGTAATAATCATTGAATTTCTAAGTGATAAATAATTAATTGTGGTCTTAGTGACAATTTAGAAAATAAAGTGTGTCTACAAATTACCTAGAAACGTCCTTCAGTGTGTCTGGGACGTATGTCAGTTGTCAGTCAAAAATAACTACGTAATAAGTTTAGGCAAATATGCCAAACACGTGGTGGTTGAATAAATTAAATTACGCTAAGTGCACAGACATAAAAGATGGCAGGAGCAGAAGACAGGTGTAAAAAGAAGCCGTCTTTCATGTTCAAAATGGTACAATATTCCATGTGTGTCATGGTAAAATTTTCTCTTTATGATTTAAATACGCATTTGTTGCATGTATACAAAAGACGTCATTATCGGGAGCTTAGCATTAAGGGTGACAGACGCTAAATTACTTAATTATAATTAAAGGAATGTGTTTCCAATAATTATTATTCTGAATTAAAATTATACCTGTGTGGTCAGAATAATTACCCGTAATAATGAAATCTTGAAATACAGTTAGTCCGGAAGATTTCAGACTTAGTGTCAAGGGTAGTAATTACGTAATTTATAGTGTTTGTATTGGTGTGTCCAGCGGTGTTAATTCTGATGAATTCACCGATGAACACTGCTGAACTCTGATTGGCTGGAAAAATCAACTGACTTATTACCACTAAAACAAGCAGTCAGTTCTGCGTAGTAATTTTGATCAACGTTCATTCGAAATTGAAAACATGAGTGTTTGTTATAAAAATTTATAAAAGTATGTCTTTTATTTTGATTTTGAATTTTTAATAAAATAAAATGAATATGGATGATGAAACATTACAAATAATAAGATATCTATCATTATACCAGGTATGTAAAATTAATTATTTTGTAATTTGAGTATGTACTTTAAATACAAAAATCCCGGTTCGGAGGGAGCTAATGAATAAATTTTTTGAAAGTGTAAAAATGGAGGCTAGGTACTGAAGTACTTAATTAGCGTGGAGAAGTATATTCTGTGTGAAAAATGGTGTATTGTAAGTTTAAAATATTCATTCTTTTCGATCATTTTTGAATGAATTCTCGTTTTTACAAGTAAATCCCAAATCCTAAGGACGTATTTGGGTATGAGTTAGTGCTCATCTGTGTGTAATCAAGTCCTTCAGTGCAATGATATACCATGGTGTAAAGTCCTGGCCAGGCATAAAGCATCCTAGACCTACATATCTATGAGAGTAGGCACCTTATGAAATTTATTCGATGGTATGCATGATAAAAGAAGGCAATATATTTGCATACATGTGTTGTATGATGAGTTTGTCTAATTTATATTAAGTGACATTTGTCATTCCATTGAAGTATAATGAATGATCATTGGTCGTGGCTGTTAAAACCTAATTTTTGTGTGTGTTCACGTATATTATTTCAGGTTTGGCCAAATCAGATGGCGAAAGAAAATGTTCCCCCACCAACAGGGCTAACTGTGCTGTTAAATTTGTTACCAAATCCTAGTCAACAAACGAGTTACCAAAATATGATTAGTTCATCCCCACAACCATTATTCAGTTTGTTCGAACTTAAATACGTTAGCTTTTACTTACGCCAGAACGGATTACAAAATGGGGCGTGCATTGCAAAAAGCTAAATTGATGGCTGAATTCAAAAAGGCCATTGAAAATGTCACGGCGTATGACATTAATGTAGCTGCAATCATAACCGAGGACTACTTGAAGATATGCCAAAATATGCTGATTGAAAATCAGAGATCTGAAGCACGTTGGCAGGCAGAACCTGTCAGTCAGGTAACAAATCAAAATTTTGGTCAGTCCGTAGTACCACAAAATTTTGGTTTGTCCTCTACAATGGGTAAGTCAACTTCAGCTCCAATGGAAGTTGATCTCACTCAGGAAACCACTCGACAAGAAACAAACAAATTATGTAGGAGCATAATGCTGATGTGTCTGCGATGAAATCAAAAATGACCCAAACCTCCGGTGTGTCCGCTACAAGGTCGTTTGAGCAAGTCCTTCAATCGAAAGCTTTTCAACCTCAAGAAACGTTAGTTGTATGAGCACAAGTTTATGCTGATGAAAATCAAGATCAGCAGGAACAAAGGACAGTTACCATAAGTCGACCTTAAACTGAAATTGAAACTCAATCTACATGTGTCATAGCTCCACCAACACCGATTTATCGTCCTCTGACCAGAGAAGCGAACCTTGAAACAATCCTGGAAGAAACTTGGGAGGATGAACAGGTGAGAGAAGAGCGTGAAGTTGCAAACCAAGAATGGCAATGTTGGGAGAGTTTGTTTGCAAAGGCGCAAAGACAACGCCAGGTACGCTAGGACCAAATAATGGCCAAAAGAGTTCAAAAGCGTTTGGACACGGACAGAGCCCGTGAATTGGAGCAACATTGTAGAGATGAACTGCTGCAACAACAACAACAACAACAACAGCAAAAAAAGCAGGAAGCTGAAGAAGAAAGAAAATGCGTCCAAGAGGAAAATGAACGACGTATGCGAGAGATCAAGCATTCAGGGATGCGGAAGTTAGAGACTGTTTGGTGGCAGAAAAAGATAGGCACCTCCCAATCCAACATCGTTGAAGAAATATCGGTACACATTATTCATCTTCGGAGCTGTGGGGTAAGGATAACCGTAATTATTATTTTTCAACCAAGGTTCGTATTACTCCAGTTAAATTAACCGAGGAGACCGATTTCCGGCTATGGTATGATCAATTTAGTATGTATATTTCTTGATTTGAATTTAAAAATGTTTTTGATATTAATAATCCTATTCGCTTAGAAGAAAATCCATTAGATACCCTTTCCAGTACAAATGCCTTAGCATTGTCTTGCATTTTGCAATAATTGAGCATTTCACTTTCAGGCTTAAAATTTAGATTGTCTATGTGTTTAATGTAGGGTTCTAAATATTCATGTTCCCCAAATATGTCATAATATCCCGCTCCTCTTATTGCAGAGATTATCATTCTCCTCCAATCTAGGTAATATTTTCCATTGAAAACTTTCCCTAAAGGTGCTTGGATAGGTTTAATTTCACTTGGGGATGACATTATTTTTTCTTCAATTTTTTGGAAACCTAACACACTATTTTCCTTATTTGTAATAGCTATATATTTCTTATTTTCTATTAATCCTTTTTCAATTTTGTTGATTAATTCTTGTTCTTTTTTGTTTGTTTTTTCAAAATCTTTTTCGTAATTATTATTTTTAATTTTTTCTATATTATCCAGTTTACTATATTTGATTTAATTAATTATTATTAAAGAATCTATCCACAATTTTTTTCTCAGATTCAAATGAACTATAAATTCTTGACAAAAAATAATTTGGGGACGAATCTAATATTTTAGTATATTTAGTACTACTAATCTCTTCTATTCTTCTTGAAATATCAATTACAAAAGATTCCAATATAATTTCTCCTGTAAAATATTTATAAAAGGGTAGATCATATGTTTATAATTTTAAATCTATTACTTTCTCTCCTTCAAACTTTTCCACTAAATTTTCCAGCTCCTCACTTTCAACTTTATATTTTCCAATTCTCTTTTCTAATATCTTTATTAAATGGGACATATATATTTTGGGTACGAAAAATAAATCTTTGTTACCTCAAACACAATATTGATATACACAAAAAATAATTGACTACAATATATATTACCTTTGTGAGAATGATAGCAAATTATATTATATTCAGCTTATTATTCTCACATTATATTTGTTGTGGTAACACTTACTCGATACTTTTTGTAATCTGTGATTTTTATATTTATAACACAACTATGTGTGAGAATATGCTCCTCATGACCTCGCTCATAGTCGATATATTTAGTCGTAACGTGGTCGCTGCTTGTGACGTCATCGGCTATAGCTGATTGTATATTCGTATTTCAACTGTCAGTTAGTCGATCTCCAAATGTTGTTACGTGAACATAAAATAAAATGAGATCTTAAAAACTGAATCTTTTACTTATTGTGTTGACTTCAAAATTAGTGTTTCTTCAATGGTGTTCGTTTAATATCATCGCTGGTTGTTGTTCTTATTCAATTAATGTGAAATCTTTCATATTAGTGATCGTCACTTTCTCACAGGTTATGGGCCCAGTCATCGTACTTGAAGAGGCTGCCATTGTGATGTCTGAGCAAAATTGTGCTGCAGAAACTTGCCAAGTAACCGTCATTCAATTTTAAATTCTCTTTGTTTGATCCTGATGTAAACGGTATTCTCAAGCGGTATGTCTAGTTCGTTCCTGCTCATTTTCGTGTAATTTTTGGCTGTCTGCCTGTGATATTTTTTCGTCGCTGATTTTTGCTGTTTGCTGTGCGACTGTTAACGAAAATGGAACGTGAAATAAAATTGATGCTGGAACCGTTCAACGGAGATAATGGGCGTACTTGGCGATACCGGATGGATCTGCTACTTCGAAAAGAAGGTTTATATAGTGTTGTACATAATTCTGTTCCGTCGGGTAGGAATCGTACTGAAGAATGGGAAAAGCTGAATTCGAAGGCGATGTTTTACATTGCTAATAATGTTGCTGACAATTTTATCGAGGCGATCCAGACTTACGATACGGCAAAAACGATGTTCCAGGCAATTGTGCAGCTTGCTGGAAGGGACAACGATATGACGATGATTGAGCTGAGATCCAAGATGTACTCGATGCGATTCAAGCCTGGTGATAAGCTGAAGGATTACTTGATGGAATTTTGGTCTGTTACTCGACGTTTGGCTGAAATGGGTGAGACAACGTCTGTAAAACAATGTATTTTAACTATGATGAGATCGTTGCCAAGTGATTTCCGTCCGCTGAAAATAATGATGCAGGATGCTGACAATCTATCGTGGGAAGTTGCGATTGGAAAGGTTATTAATTTCCAACGTGAACTGGACCTCGAAAAGATGACGAGAAGCTTGCCTTCCGCTCCTGATGCATCAAATCCAAAACCTTCATCAGGAAGTGTTCCTGGTGAAGAGAATGCTTTTTTTGGTTCGAATTATAATTCACGCGGACGATATCACAATAAATTTAGGGGTAGATCGAATTACCGTAATTTTAGAAATCATGGTGGTTTTAGGAATAGTAATGTTAATGATCAGCGTAATCTTAGTCAGTCAAATAATAATAAAGACAACAATTCTAGTAATAATAATTATTCAGGTTTGTCTAGTAATCAGAATTTGAATCAAAATTATAATAATAATATTCGATGTCATTTCTGTAATAAGCAGGGACACATAGCTAGAAATTGTTATACTAAAAATAATAATCGAACTACAAACAGAGGGAATAATAACAGGAATAATAATAATAATAATAGTAATAATAATGGAAATAGTAATTCACAGTCATATAATGTTTTTAATAATAATAATAATGAATGTTCTGAGATCGATTTGACTTTCTGGGTACCTGATCAGGGTCTTATTTCGAAAGTTTCTGCACCACCACAGATTGTTTTTGTGTTAGATTCAGGATGTACTTCACATATTGTGAATGATATTTCATTATTTGCTGAATATATTATGTTGACAAAACCTCAGTCGATAATGGTTGCCAAAAAGGGCGTTGAACTTGTTGTTTCAGCTGTTGGTACTGTGAAATTAAAAACTGAAAATGGAATTAATATCACATTAAAGAATGTTAGATTTGCTAAAGACCTTCCGACCAATCTTCTCTCAGTCAAATGTATGGCTAGAGCTGGATGTAGGTCTGTATTTGAGGAAGAGTCTGTTAATGTAATAAGTAACAAAACTAATAACGTAATTATAACCGGGAAAAGTAATTTAACAAATTTATATACAATAACTTTTTATAATAACGTAACGGAATCATGTAATTTGACACAAAATAAAAATAAAAATCCGTTAGAGTTATGGCATAAGCGACTTGCACATTTGAATAATAATGATGTCAAGCTGTTGTCTAATAAAGGTCGTATTCCTAATATGTCTGATAATCAAGAAATATTTTGTGAACCCTGTATTATGGGGAAACAACATAAAAAACCTTTCGACAGACATAAACAAAAAACAAAAAGTCCGTTGGAATTAGTCCATACTGATGTCTGTGGTATAATAAATCCAGTGTCGTATAATGACAAGAAATATTTTTTAACGTTCGTTGATGATTATTCGAATTTTTGTTTTGTATATCTGCTGAACAACAAAACTGAGGTATTGTCAAAATTTGTTGAATATCACGAATTGGTTTCTAATAAATTTAATACAAATGTAAAGAGATTACGGTGCGATCGTGGTACCGAATATATAAATTCACAGTTTAAAGCATATTGTGTTGAGAAAGGAATTTCCATAGAACCCACTGTTGGTGGATGTCCTCAGCAAAACGGTAAAGCTGAACGAATGAATCGTACTCTTGGAGAGAGGGCCAGAACTCTCATATATGAAAGCAGCCTGGATAAAATTTACTGGAGTGAGGCTTTATTGTGTGCTGCTTACATTTTAAATCGGTGTCCAACCAATAAAAGTTACATTCCTTATGAAAGATGGCACCGTGAGAAGTATGATTATAAAAAGTTGAGGGTTTTTGGCTGCGATGCTTATATGTTGGATTTCGCTCACAGTTCGGATAAATTTGAGAAAAAGAGTAATAAATTGAAGTTTGTGGGATATTCGCCAGCAGGTTACAAGTTACTGGACGTGACTAAACGTAAAATCCATCTCTCCAGAGATGTTGAGTTCAATGAAGAGTCTATAGGTAAATCAAAATATGATGACTCTGACCCTATAATGAAGGAAGTTGACGAAACGAATGTTGATAGTATTGAAGTGGATGGAGAAATTAATAATATACTAGATTTTGGTGATGTTATAGATTCTTGCTTTTTCATAGCTAATGCTGTTGAAAGTGATTGCCCGTTGACGTTTGAGGAGGCGTTGAGGTCCTCTGAGTCTGATCGCTGGAAGAAAGCGATTCAAGATGAAGTTGATGCTTTGACTTCCAATGAAACTTGGAATGTGGTCAAACATCCAACGGATGATCCAACAATCACGTGTAGATGGCTGTTTACTAAAAAGACTGATTCTGCTGGTAATGTTTTGTACAAGGCCAGGTTAGTGGCTCGCGGATTTCAGCAACAAAAAGGTTTTAATTTCACCGAAGTCTATGCTCCAGTTGCCAAACTGTCAACAGTTCGTGCGTTACTTGCCTTGAGTAATAAATTTAAATATTTTATTCATCAAATTGATATTTGTAGTGCCTTTTTAAATGGTAAAATTAAAGACAAAGTTTTCTTAGAAATTCCAGAAGGCATTGAACGTAATTTAGATAAAAATAGAAATGTTTTATTACTAAACCGATCCATATATGGATTAAAACAATCACCTAAGGTGTGGAATACTATGTTCCATGAATTTTTGGTTTCATTAGATTTTAAACCAGGCATAGCTGATGACTGTTTATATATTCATAAACAAGGAAATTCCATAGTTTATTTACTAACTTACGTTGACGATGTTATCATCAGCTCCAATAATAATGATTTAATAATAGACAATAAAAATAAAATTAGCAAAAAATTTAGGTGCAAAGACCTGGGAATGATTAATAAATATTTAGGTTTAAACATAAATTATGATCGTGAGAATGGACTTTTGGAAATAAATCAAAAATCTTTAATTGAGTCTGTTGCCAAACGTTTTGGTGTTTTGGATTGTATCCCCACACATTCTCCGATTGAACCCAAACTACAATTGCATCGTGATTTAAATGGAATAGATCGTAATTTGAATAATCAATATCAGCAATTGTTGGGTTGTCTTATGTATCTTATGTTGGGTTCTCGTCCAGATATCTGCTTTGCGATATCCTACTTCAGTCAATTTCAAAGCACAGCCACACACGAACATTATAAATATTTAATACGAGTTTTAAAATACTTAATAACTACTTCACAATTAAATTTGACTTATAATAGGGATAATAATAATAAATATATAATAGAAATCTACTCTGACGCTGATTGGGCAAATTGTGTCTCTACTCGCAAATCAATTTCTGGTTATTGTGTAAAAGTATTTGGATCTGTGGTTTCCTGGTCTAGTAGGAAGCAACCCACTGTTGCTCTCTCCAGTACTGAGAGTGAGCTTATTGCCTTGTGCGAAGCAACATCCGAAGGACTGTGGATGCAAAATTTAATTAATGACTTTCGGTTTGACCACTCTAAAAGATCCGTGATTTACGAGGACAATCAGAGCTGCCTGGGACTCATAAAGTCAGGTAGATGGAATTCCAAACGATCGAAACACATAGACACTAAGTATAGATTCATATGTTCACACGTTGACAAATCATTTATTTATATGTATATTCCAACGTCCCAACAATTGGGTGACTTGTTTACTAAAGGTCTGCCAAAGCCTGCATTTGTCAATTTTTGTAATGACCTAAATTTAATATAGTTGTTTGTGATTTATATGTTTACCATTTATATGTGTTCTGACAGTCATATTTTTACCATTTTATATATTTTATATTTTTATACAGACTGTGATAATTATCATACACGATTACACGAATACTTTAATATTTTAATACGTTTATAATTATTAAGCTTCACCACGATATATATTAGTTGTTATTTCTTTGGACTTTGTTTTGTCCAAATCATATATTCACGATATGTTTTTGTTCATATATGATTTGAGGAGGCGTGTGAGAATATGCTCCTCATGACCTCGCTCATAGTCGATATATTTAGTCGTAACGTGGTCGCTGCTTGTGACGTCATCGGCTATAGCTGATTGTATATTCGTATTTCAACTGTCAGTTAGTCGATCTCCAAATGTTGTTACGTGAACATAAAATAAAATGAGATCTTAAAAACTGAATCTTTTACTTATTGTGTTGACTTCAAAATTAGTGTTTCTTCAATGGTGTTCGTTTAATATCATCGCTGGTTGTTGTTCTTATTCAATTAATGTGAAATCTTTCATAT